>OX101752.1:145173187-145335456 GCA_944452675.1 Tachina lurida
GGAAGGATTTTTAAATTAACATGTGTCCAGGGAGGAGGGAGATAAAGAAAAAGACAGATAATGAAGAAACTGAAAGGTGGCTGTTAAAGGGCAACACATACTCGTATGCCAGCAAAATATGGCCAGCAGACAACTGAAATTATATGTAATTCTTTTAGAAAAATACCTGCAAAAAAGTTATCATTTGCCACATTAGCTTAAGCATACTTTACACACATTTCTCTCGTAATTGATGTGAGGAAATTTTTTTATATTTTTATTTTTTTAAGAAAACTTAGACTTTTTTTATCAACCAGCCCTGTTTTATTCGTTTGGCCAAAGGAATAAATAAAATGAAATTGTTTGTCTTGCTCCAATATTTTTCTTTATCTAGAAAGTGGGTCAAAAATAAAACAAAAAAATCTAGAGGCCTTAACTCGAAACTGTGTTGAAAATTCCAACTCCATGGCTCTTATAGTTCCAGATATCATGCATTACTAATAATCACACACAGAAATTTTATTGATAGGTATTTCTACAGGCATAACAACTTCATGTCCCGTGCGACACCAACTATATATAATTGCTTTTTTTTCCTCGACAACGCGCGAGGAAAATAATAATAATAATGAAGAATAAATGAAGGGTAGTTTTTGTTAACGACCAAGTCCGTTCACGTCTGCTATAAACCGAACACTTGCACCACTAAACTTGCCCTGAGTGAATGCCATTCTGTAATTTCTTAACAAACTTTCTTGCTACTTTTTGCTGTTGAGTCGGCACTGAGTTTGTTACGGCTACTTTATTTCGAAAATTAAATTATGTAATAGTAGTTGTAATGAAAATTAAGAAAATAAGAATAAAAACTAAAGTGTTACTTACTTTAAAGAAACAGCAGTAGGGACAAGCCAATCGTGAAAATATCTTAGCTTTCCTTTTCCTTGCATTTCATTACACAAAATGAATTAATTAAGTTGCAAAATAGGGGATTGTGTTGATGACTAAAAAAAGTAGCTTTTAATTGTTTTGCCTGTAATATCTTTACTGCAATATAAGTAGTCAAATTGTAAAGTTAGTTTTTTTAACATAAAGTTACACTAAATACACAATATTATACGAGTACAATGCTATTACTCGTATACTGTTTAAAAGTAAGGTGCAGTGATTGTTTGTTATCATTGAGCCTCATTAATGTGTTACTTTAACTAGACACCAGTTAAAGTAAGAGGCCAAGTTCCAGCTTATGCACACCTGTATTTGTTTTGTTTAATTAAAAACAAAAAAAAATTATCTATAATATTTTTATGTAACAAAAAAATTTCACTTTTCCAAGCCTGAAACCATAGTTTTAGTATTTTGGATTTTCTAATTTTTTTGCTTTAATTGGTTTCTTTTTTAAATATAAAATATTTAATTAACAAAGAAAATAAATTATTTAATTCAGTTACTTTTATGTACCAAAAAGGTTAAAATTTTCCAGCTCTGAGCTGAGTTTTTTATTTTTTTTATTTTTTATATCAAATTTTTTATCCTTCTAAAACATAAACTATATATATTTTATAAAGAAAACGAAATAAATAATTTACCCAAAAAGTTTAAATTTTCCAACCCTGGAATCGTTCTCATAGCAAAATATTTTCGGGTGTAAAACATTCCATTATACTATTTTTGGCCGCCTAACAACACTGTGTGCCACAAGGAACTTACGTTCTAAAAAGTTCAAATTTTCCAACCCTGATATTGTCTTTTTTATTTTTTTTTGCTGGGTTTTGAGTATCAATTTATTTTTTACTGAAATATAAAATAGGTTTATTTTACAAAAATTATATGATCTAGTTACTTTTCCATATAAAAAAAAAACAAGGTTTCCAGCTCTGAAACCGTCTTTTCAATTTTCAATACCAATATATTTCGAAACAGTACAGGACGGACAGGCGGACAGACGGCCATCGCTTAATCGTTCTTCCTTTTTATAAAGACCCAGAATATGTATACATTCTTTATAGGGTCATATAGGAATACTATGGAAAGTACAATTTTCGGTTAAGGGTATAAAAAGAGATTAAATTGCACTGCTAGTTCTACATAGACGAAAGAGTTGGTGGCCACAAACTCCTAGTCGAATTTCTTCTTTTAATGTAAAAATTCTCTTCAATAAATTTTCATTAACAAAAGTTCGAATTATAATAAAACAGCTACACACATTTTTCTTACAAAATTTTACTAAAACTTCCTAAATGAATTCATTTTATTTTTTTAGCGACTTCAAAAAAAGCAAGAGGATAACAATTCATCTGTATTTTTTTTTTGGTGTGTATCTTCATAACTCAATACATTTTAGACCGATTGTACATTTTTTTTGTTGCCTGAAAGGATATAGCTTCCCATTGGTTCCATTGTAAAAATATTACCGAGGGACACGCGCACAATTTTATAATATTCTGCTTATTTGATTGCTGCAAAACCTATAAAACACCTTTTGTTCTTGTAATTACACAATTTAAAAGTTAAAAAAATAGGCGTAGTCACGCCCATTAAAATTATACTATATTTCACAAGCTTCTATTTCACCGATTTTGAAAAACTTGGCACACACCCTAAGCTTAACTAAAGGCACAGTCTTGCGCTCAAAAAAGTGGGTGGGGCACGCCTATTAAATTTTAGTATAATATTTCACGTGCTTTTACTTAATCGATTTTTACGAAACTTGGCACCCACCCTGAGCTTTAAAAAATACTCAAGCATGTGTTATAAAAAAGTAGGCGGGGTTTTGACCATGTAAGTTTAGTATTAAATCAAATCTACTTCTGCTTATTAAAAAGGTAAAAATAAAACGTTTTAAAAAAATTAAACCGCCTTAAAGAAATAAGCAATACGCAGAGAAAAAACTACCTCATAGAATCAAAAAGATTTTCTCTATGAAACGTTCTTAGGCTAAGGGATATACCAGCAGAAAGAAGCGAAGATTTTTTCATAGAGATTCCTTATTGTTTTTATGTGGTAAATCTTACTAATTTTATCAAGAAGAAAACCACATAAAATTAAGAAGAAATCTTATTATTCACAACTTTTTTTACTCAATTTCCGTTATTTTTGGCACCAAAAAAACAATCCATAGAGAAAAACTTCTTGATTCTATTAGGTTTTCTTATAAATTGTCAACTATAGGGATTTCTTATTGATTTTATTAGGTTGCCTTCTTGATTTTTTTAAAAACGTTTTCTTCTTGATTTTATTAGGTTGCCTTATTGATTTTTTCAATAAGTTTTTTTCTTGATTTTAGTAGGTTCCTATATCATTATGTGTAAAGCATCTTATTGATTTTTTTAATAAGGAAATCTTCTTGATTTTATGAGGTGTCTTATTATTTCGTTTCTATAAACAGACATAGAGACAATTTTTTTCATGATCTTTTTCATTTTTGTATAAGAGTGTTTGCACAATAATTTCAATGGTTATTCAGGCTGCTTGTTAGCATATTGGGTAGAGTGGTTGTCTATCAGGTAGAAGTTTGTTGGTTCAATACTTGGTGAGTAAGTTAGTTAAGAATATAACATAATGTGTATGTATGTATATATAAATAAATAACATCTACAATATACTACATACATACATACATATGTATATGGTATAGAATTTAAATGAAAATATATACATAAGTACAGAGAATAAAGACGGAATTTTTTTTATTGAAAAAATCAGTAAGATAACCTCATAAAAACTACAAGATTTCTTCTTGCTTTTTTCTATGAAATTAATAATATTTTCTTATTGAAAAAAAAAACCATAGAGATTTCTTATTAATTTTGTTCTATTTTATGAGGTATTTAGTAGACACTATTTTCTCTGTGTAAAAAGCTAAAAATAATATAGATCTAGTTAAATAAAATATTTTTATATATGTTGCCTATAGTGCTGTTTGAAGTTGGTGCCAGAATTACTTATTTTTAAAGTCGGTTTAATTAAAAAAAAAAGTTTTATATATGAATATGGGGGTTAAAATTCATTAGTGTGTTTACAAGTATGTATATATTTATGTTTACAATTATGTATTTATTTATTTATTTGTTTATTCATGTATTTCTTGACTGAACAATTCACCCTCGTTGTTAATATTAAAGTCCAACATATTTTGTTGACAGAAATTCTCTACGCCAAGATGGCGTTTTATTAGAAGTCATAATCGTTTTTGTTTCACTTTTCATAAACAACACGAAAACGAATTCCATGTGCTAATTGTTGTTGTTTCTATTGTTTTTGTAATTATTATAAATCAATGGCAGTTAATGTACAAAAACAAAAATACACACATACATACATACATACATATGTATGTATGTACAGCATTGTATTGCTGCTTTCAACATGCTAAAAACTTAAATACACAATAACGTATAAAATATTAAAAGCATCCTGTTTTTATAATTCTTAGTTCATTGCTTTTCGCATACGAAATATTTTCTAGGAGGATAATTGTGTCTGCTCTTCTTAAATGCCGTTGGGGTTCATTTGTTTCTCTTGTCGTTTGGATTATTATTATTATTTTTGTTTTGCTGTAATATTTTGCTACAGTTGTTGATGTTTAAGCATTTTATTGCTTATTTGTAACCCTTTTTTCCTTAATTTACACGAATGTGATAAACAATAGGATGGAACAAGTTCCAGACAAATCTAGAAATGTTAGTTCATACATACATACATACATATACGTATGTATGTATGTATGTATGTTTGTTTGTAAACATACTTATTATATTTAGTTTAGTGCTGTGTCTGTTCTAAATGAAGTATAATCCTTCTTTAGTTGCTTTTTTATATTTTATGTTTGCACAAACTTGTTTTTATCATACCCAGTAGCCGTCACCATCACCATCACCATCACCATCACCATCATCATCATCATGGTCATCTTCACTTGTGTTGGCATCGTCGTTGTGTTTTTGTAATTATTATTACATTGTATTTCACACTATTAATATCAGTGTTGAAAAAAAAAATATGAAAACTCATCACAAGAAGCAAAATTGTACAGGAGTAAAAACTTCATTACAATCTTGTGCAAATGGTCTTGCATCGTTGCATGTGCAAAATGGTATAGTATATTGATACTCACCACTAAGAATTGTTAAGTGGTGAGTATCAATATACTATACCATTTTGCACATGCAACGATGCAAGACCATTTGCACAAGATTGTGAATTGGGCTAATAAGTTACAAATTTTTTTTGCATTTTTTCTACTTATTCCTGTTATTTGTTTTTTTGCCTTACTTCTTAAATTCTATTTATGAATTGCTAATGAAGTGTTCATGGAAGAGTTTTCATTTAATTATTTGCCAAGAATAAAATTGCATTAACAATATTTATGTGGCAAAAAATCTCAGACTCCAATATTGAAGCGCCTTTAAAATTTAAAAAATTATTTATTTTCAAGTTTACCCAGTAAAAAAAGACACTCCACAGAAGTCATGATTATACCCTGCACCAAAAATGATAAGGGGTACATATAAGTTTGCCATTCTCTATGTCCGTCTATCCGTCTGTGTATCTGTACGTGAAATCGGTTTTAGACTCGTCGTCAGAAATGGTCCGAAATTGATTGAAATTAAGAAATTAAATTAAAAATTTCAGACCTGGAAAATTTAAACTTATTTTTGCCATATACAAGTAACTAAATAAAACTAGTTTTTATTTTTTGTTAAATAAAACTATTTTACATTTCAATCAGAATTAACATGGTATTAAAAATATAAAGATATCAAAAAGACGTTTTCAGAGCTGGAAAATTTAAACTTTTTTTGCCACATAAAAGTCACTAGCTAAAACTAATTTTATATTTATTTTTGTTAAATAAACTTATTTTGTATTTTAATCAAAATTAAATTTGTATTAAAAAATAAAAAAAAAACCAAATAGACGATTCCAGGGTTGGAAAACTGGACATTTTTTTATATATTATATTATATTATATTATATTATATTATATTATATTATATTATATTATATTATATTATATTATATTATATTATATTATATTATATTATATTATATTATATTATATTATATTATATTATATTATATTATATTATATTATATTATATTATATTATATTATATTATATTATATTATATTATATTATATTATATTATATTATATTATATTATATTATATTATATTATATTATATTATATTATATTATATTATATTATATTATATGATATATATATATATATTAATTATATAAATTTAACATATTTTGTATTTAATAAGGGAATAAGATTAGTATAAGAAATCAAAAATATACAAATGATGATTCCAGGGTTGGAAAATTATTTTATTTTATAAATTAAAGAAACCAAGTCAAATTAAATTTTTCTATTCCTTTACAAATTAAATATAACTGATGTTTTAGAAAAAGGAACTTCGCCATAAAAAATTTAAAATGTAAATAGCACAGCTCCAGAGCTGGAAAATCTGAACTTTTTATGGTATATAAAAGTAGATAAATAAAACTAATGTTTTTCTTAGTAGAAAGTGCTGATATCTGTTAGAGTGCTCTCTAATTAATTTCTCCTCGTTCATTTTAAAAAGGAAAATATCAAATTTAAATTTTTAAAAGTATACAAATCTTACTACCACATGCAGAATAAATTATTCAACTATTCTTAATATGGAAAATGAAATCTTTGAATCAAATTCCTAAGTCGGAAAGTACCCATACCATCATTACGAGTTGCATTCGATTTTCGATCTATGGAAAATCGCATGTTCAATATATATATTATGAGCATCGAGAATTTCGTTGATCAACAAATTTTCTCTCGAACTGAATTTAGTTTTCGATGAAGTATTTTAGTATAAAATATTATAATAAACGATTGTTTTTTTAATTTTTAGTTGAAGTTCTGGCATATTTTTTTTAATCATATTCACAATAAGGACATTCTTTGTCGAATGCTCGTTATAATAGAAAATAAAAATTCGTTCGATCAGTTTTTTAGATTACAGTTGAAGATCAAACGTTGATCACAATAAAGGCCTCAGTGCTTCAATCAAAATGATTTCATAAATTTATTAAAAAAAAACTATTTTTTAAAAAGTTTATAAAACTAATAAAGAATTATAAATTTTTGAATGACTAAAATAAATTTGTACTTGCTTTTTTGCTAATTATCTGCATATGGGCATTTCTCCGAGAAATTTCACTTTTATGTCGCGCGCGACAGTAATCAAATAACCTTGTATTTCTGAACAACGTGACTGACTGAGAGCTGCTTACGGCCTACACAAATATATAAAGAAGTAAAAAAAAGTTTCGTTATCTTTGAGAAAACAAGCATATTTGCTTGGTGTCGCATGCTACAAAAAGTTGACATTCCTGTGTAAATCCCCATATTAAAAGTATAGATTCCTTGAGAGCAATGAAATGGAATTTTGTTTATTATTATTTTTTTATTAAAGAGAAGTAACACACAGGCAATGAATGCTTACTAGGTATTACCTTTTTTTTAAAAAAGTCATAGTGATAGAGAATACAGGTGGTGAAGGAAGAGACAGAGGAAAGCTTAATTATTTTACAACTTTTTGCGGCGCCTCTGGTGTCAATGAGGCGTATTAACTTTTTTAAGTTGTGTTTGGTAGCCATTTTATTGGTTATTTTACTTCGTCGATGATTCTGCTACACACAATACCGAATAAGGAGGGCTTTTCTTAGGTTTCATTAAGATTAGTATCCTATAATAACTTATTTAGAAAATAAGTCATTACATTTAATTTTGGTTGCGTGTTTCATCAGCCACTAACTATAATATAAAATACAGTTTTTTTTTAAATGGCAATAATATATTTGCTTAAATAATAATATGGCTTTGTTAAACGGAACTTAGTTAATGTTTACAACATTTAAAAAAAATAATAACTTATTTTCCGCATTCATATATGTCTGCTAAAAAAACAGAATGTTGTGGTGGCCACAATGAAAAAGCTCTGTATTTTCTGTGAGTCTATACCAAGCATATTACGATTGAGTTTGTAAAGTTTTTGAAATACTATTTAGCTATGCAAAATCTAAAGGCCTTAGTTTAAGCTGTAACCCTGTGTAACCCTGAGCGTTGTAATTTATAAATATTGCATTCGATACATGTTAAATAGCCATTAGATGTCCATTGTTATAAAGAAGCCATTACTTTTAATAGATGAACATATTAATTTTAACTGAAACTACCCTTAGCAATATTAGTTGCTTAACTATCTTAGAATTATTGCTAAATAATTTTTAATAAATAGAGGATTTTTTTAACTTAAATAAAATAAAATAAAACCATTTATTATCTTACCCACTGACGTCTACAAAGTTCTACTAACGATTACAGTTTTGTAGTTATTTAAACTTAAAACTGCATGCATATCGCCCATTTATTGCATAATAGTTATATCTCAAAAATATTAGTTTATTTAGTTGAAAATGAAAAATTTATATTGTAAAATAATTTCATTCAAAAGTCTCGAGTTCTATGTAAATTGTAAACTTTATTACTGCAAAACTATATTTTTTTTCACTTATGCCTCTGTTGCAATAAAAGAGTGATATGTCAATAATGGATATATAAAAAAGCTATTAAATAAATTATTTACAAGCAACCCTTCTTTTCCAAGAGTATTTTATGTTGCCTTAACCCATTACCCGCCGTAATTCATATATGCTAAAACTATGTAGTAAAATAGTAAACGGTTGAAATGGTCAGCTTCGACGTGAAGTTGACAACCATTTACAACTAATTGGTTAAAACTTTAAACATTACCAAAGAGGATGACATATTTTCTTCTTATTATACGAAAAGTTTTAAAAATATACGATGCAGTTATTAAAATAAACACTTTTTAAAAGACGTCCTAAAAATTGTCCCTTAGCGGGTATTGGGTTAAGAACTTTTTTCAAAAAAAATATTATTGATTACTGAAAATGTCTGTCATTTTATTTTAGCTTAAGCTGAAAAAAAGAAAACTAAAAATAATAAGTGCTTAAAACCGTCAAAAATATTTGTATTATATTTTAAAATTTACCCAAGTATCGAATATAATTTATATGTAGCACGCACATGTCAAAATAAATTGATAGAAATTGGTTGTAATTTTTCTAATAAAAAAAATCGAATACAAGCTAAAACGAAAAGGGTTAGTTGTAAGGTATTTTGATTTCTTAAAATAAGAATAACACTTCTTGCCCTCATGTTTAGATGTAGGTGAGAATTTACAAGGGGAAATTAGTCAGGAATTAAAAAAAATATAATTTTCTAAAAAAAAATTCCTAGACCCAAAAAACGGAAGCAAAATTCAACATTTTTATCGGAAAGGAAACCTCCAATGCATCATTATGTAAAACAGAAACATATTTTACTATTAACACTTTTGATTGAAAAGAAAAATAAAAGTCAATAAAAAATTTAATTTTTCTAACTTAACTTTTTAGTAAAATAAATTCGAAAAAATAGTTTAATTAATGCAATTAAATATTTTATTGTTTCATTGAACTTTTTAGTTAATTAAACTGAACAAAATTGATTTAATTTTTAATCAATGAAATTAATTAAACAAAAGTTGATAAAACTGTTAATCAATTAAATTTATTAAACAAAAGTTCAAGCGACTCAATTAAATTTTTAACCAATTAGATTTATTAAACAAAATGTTAATCAATCAATCAATTAAATTATTAATTGGTGATTTGCATTTCTCTATTAAGTTTTTTAATTGGTGAAAATATATAGTTCTGTGTATGTTTGTAGAAGGTAATTTTCGGAACGATTATTCGGTTTTTTTAAAATTGTTTTTGAAAAATTTGCAAAGAAGGCCCCAAACAAGCATTAGCTAATTACTGTGCCATTAAAAAGCTTAAGAAAGGTTTTAAGGGGCGGTAAAACCACCCCAAGGAGACAGGGAGGCAATCAGTTTCTGCCTCTCGGAAATTTTGAAACTGATTTTTAAGAAATTCAAAACATATATAGATAAATGTGTATATTTTTTATATGCATATTTTAAAAGTAGTACCACGAGAGCAATTTTCATTCCTCTGGAATTATTGAACTGATTTTGGTGCAATTATAAACTCAAATGTGTGGATGCCTCAAGGCACACAGTCACACAGGGTTTTTTAAACTTTTCATTATTTTTGGACATTTTGGGTAGTTTTGTTCAATTTGACGGTTTTTAAAGGTATGTAAAAATTATTTTATGCATTTTTTTTTGTTAATTTTACAATAACGATGTTGCACGTGACCAACTTTATATGGCTATCACCATCACTAAAACTTAAAATATTTTAATAATTATTTTTTATTTTAATTGCATGAAATACATCTGTTGTATTGAATATTTGATGCGTTATATGTTTGTACGAGCTCCGAGGCACCGGTAACAAATGTCACTTTTCACTGTCGTATGTGACATCAATTTTCAAAAGCAAAAGATTACAGCTGTTTGCAATCGCTTTATTTTAAAGGGCAAAATTCTGAATTTAATACTAAGTTATTCCTTTCTAAGAAAAAACAAAGTTTACTCAATTACTTTTATATACCATAAAAAGTTCAAGTTTTCCAGCTCTGGAGCTATGTTTTTTATATTTAAAATTTTTTATACCGAACTTTTCTTTCTAAAACATCAATTATATTCAATTTCTAAAGGAAAAGAAAAAATTAATTTGAATTTGTTTCTTTTATGTACAAAAATAAAATTAATTTTCCAACCCTGAAATCATCATTTATATGTTTTTGATTTCTTAAACCAATCTTTTGCCCTCTTAAATACAAAATATGTTTAATTTACGGAGAAAAAGAAAAAAAATAGTTGTAGTGTGCTACTTTTATTTACCAAAAAAAAAGTTTTCAAACCCTGGAATCGTCTTTTTGATATATATTTATATTTTTCATACCAATTTAATTCTGATTGAAATATAAAATAGGTTTATTTAATAAAAAAACAAACATTAGTTTAGCTCGTTACTTTTATATGGCAAAATAGTTTAAATTTTCCAGCTTTGATGCATTCTTTTAGATTTTGCTGATTTTCAACACTAATCTATTTGAGACCATTTCTGACACATCAGTTTAAAACCAAAGACGTTAGCTTTTCTGGCAGCTCTGGAAAACTGAGCTCACGTACAGACAGGTGGACGGACGGACATCGCTTATTCGTCTTCCCTATTCATAAGGACCCTGAATATATATATATATATATATATATATATATATATATATATATATATATATATATATATATATATACTTTATATATCACATATTAATATTGTGGAAATTGCACACGAAATGACAAACCTATATATATCCTTAACAATTTTTTGATGAAAGGTATAATAAGTCTAAAAGGAAATATAAAAGCATTATTGAAAAATATCAAGCCTTGTTTTCGATTTAATCCTAAGCGACAAAAATTTAATAAATTCAGGAGAACATATCTTAAAAGTTACCAACAATTTTGACATTTTGATAATTCTAAACTTCGGTAGGCCCATAAAATTTAAATTTTATTATTATATTCGACGACATGTCGCTTACGATAAAATCAAAAATAAGGCTCGGCATGTTAAACAAAATTTATTATTAAGAGATTTTCAAAATGGAAATAAAGAGAACTAGAAAATTGTTTTGTAATCTAAATTGATTCATTTTGAAAATCGACCGTTTCCCTTTCGATGTCTAAATTTTCTTTGGTCTAATTATCGCTTTCGATAACGAGCTTCTTTGATCACCTTGTTTTCAGTTTAAGATTATGACATTCGCTATCGAACAATTCAGTAATATGGTTCAATATCGCATGCCATACTCTTAAACTAAAAAACGTGATGGCATCAACTCGTTATCAAAAGCGACGATTATAACCCTGATAAAAACATTAGAAATAGTGAAGAAGATAGAGAAGCGAAATGTTCGAAAACTAGATATTTAAAAGATTTTCTTCACGGTACTTGTGTTCTTAAACATTTTTCTATTCATTTAATATTTAATGCTTAAAGAGCAATTTTCAATATCCTTAAAGCTTAAATACAACACAGATTGTTCAACTTGATGTCCGGTCTCGTCTGTGTTTAATACAACTAATCATTGTTAAGACTTTAAGTACAAAAATCTTCAAGAAGTACAAATACATTTCTCTATCTATCTATTGTACAATACTTCACAATTAAAATATAAAGTTATAGCAACCAGCAACACAGTTGAAGTAAATGACACTCAAGGGAATATTTAGCAAAAAAAAAGCCGGAAAAAATTATTGCCAAATAAAGAAATTCAATAAAACGCAAATTGTGCCCTACAACTTCTTCTTTAACACGCAGTATATAAATATAAATATAAGTATAAATTGCAATTATATATCTTCTCTACTGGTTCGTTATTTTTTCTAATTAGATATACGCAAGGAGCAGTAATATGCTTTACAATAAATACCAGAGCAACTTAAAGCCGAAATGACTAAGTGGTCACCAGTGTTGTTAAGCATGAGTTGCTATTTATTACAATGTCAATGACAATTACTCTTGAACAAGCAAAATGCCCCACTGTCATACATACATATATTGCAGAGCTGCAACTTTAGTTCTCGTTAGTCCATCAAACTTAATATTACTTCTCGATGATTTTATTCACCCTTCAATAACACACGCCAACGTTAACCCTTACACAGGCATATACTATATGTATATAGAGGCAGACAGATAGACGTCTCTTGTTAAATATATAATGTGTATCAGAGAACAGCAATGAGTAGTGAAAAAGTGAGTAGAGTTGAATCATTTCTTGTACTTATGGGCACGCATACTTATTGCCATGCTGTCTATGAATCATATTCACGCGAAAGTTTGAAGTGCGCATCGAACTCATACTCAGCAAAACATTTATGACGTTGTTGATTTCGACTCTCCTTAATTCAATGCCTATGGACGATCCAAAATAAGCATTATTCACATTAAAGTTCTCATTATGAGGTTATGTGTTTCTCTGTTGCTTGTTTTTTTTTTTTTGCACGAATAATGACTAAACATACTACATGCATGAGTTGAGTGAGCTAAATCAATGTGAGTAGTATAAGTATTTTCCTGAAATTAGAAATCAAACACAGGTGAGTTATGAGTGTGAGTGTGGTATGACTATGATGTCGACGTCGCATTCATATTTACCTCAACCTATACTTATAAATCAATGTCATCGTGAGTATGCGTAAATCAGAGTAGTTGAGTTTAAATGATGTCTACTCACTTATATTTAAAATTTTATGAGTCAGTATGATTGCCGCAAAAAACGATTCATTGCCGACCACTGATATGTATATATACATAATGACAATGGTCTGATACTTATTTAAAAATTTATACTTGCTTATATATTTGTATGTATGTATGTATTTGTTTATTGATGGATTATAGCTTTTTCATATACACACTTTTATATTTATGCTGGTTAAGTATTAAGTCAACAGGAAAATCTTATACCGCAAAGATTTTACATCGAAATATTTAAAAAAAAACCAAGCAAGCTTTTATTTTTTAGTTAAGTAAACGAAGTGCTTAACACTTGCTTGGATTCGATTTTTTCAAAATACATCTGTTAAATACGCGCATCACTTAAGTTCTACTTAAACTCGAATTAATATTTGACTACCACCTATTTTCGCACCTTATTTAACTAATTTAATTTTATATTTTTGGGGAGTGATCACGCCTAATTTGGCAAGTATTAGTGTCCACCCACTTTTGTAAATATAACAGCACCTCACTTGAAGAGCTGAAGGTGTGCCAAGTGGTCAGGTAGAAGCACGTGAAACCTACTAATCGTCTTTAATGGGCATGGCCCTGCCCACTTCTTTAAGCACAAAATGATTTCATTTTAAGAGCTCAAACTCTTTTCCAAGTTCCGTGGGAATCGAATAAGTAGAAGTACATATAATTCAAAGCTAACCTTTTATGGGCATGGCAACGCCCACCTTTTTAAACACAAGATAAAGTACTTTTCAGGCCTCTAAATATGTGCCAAGCTGCATTAAAATCGTTAATTTTGACTAAGTAATTTTGACAACTTTCTGTATCTTGGAAACCGTAAGAGCCGAACTCTTGAAATTTTCAAGAACGTTAAAACTAAAAAATTGCAAAAATTATAAAATCAACAAACCGAAAAAAAGCGCCAAATTAAAAAAAACTCAAAAACTAAAATAAATTGCCGAATTGAAAAAAATCGCCAAAATGAAAAAATCGCTAAAATGAAAAAATGTCAAAACGAGAAAAAAATCGTTTAAACCAGGGACCGTAACTGTTATAACTTTTATCGTAAAAGTCAGAAAATAAAAGTTATTTTTTGACTTTTATTTTTTCGAGCAGAAATAAAAGTTATTTTTTGACTTTTATTTTTTTGAGCAAAAATAACAGTTATTTTTGACTTTTATTTTTTCGAGCAGAAATAAAAGTTATTTTTTGACTTTTATTTTTTTGAGCAGAAATAAAAGTTATTTTGTGATAAATTCATTATATTTATTATAAATTTTGGCGCTTTTGCAATAGTGAATCGTTAAATTTACTTATTTAGAAAAGAATATTTGGAATATTAAATAATAATTTCTTTGTCAAAGGGGTTGAAAACACAAAAATAACTTTTATTTCTGCTCAAAAAAATAAAAGTCAAAAAATAACTTTTATTTCTACTCGAAAAAATAAAAGTCAAAAAATAACTTTTATTTCTGCTCGAAAAAATAAAAGTCAAAAATAACTGTTATTTTTGCTAGAAAAAATAAAAGTCAAAAAATAACTTTTATTTCTGCTCGAAAAAATAAAAGTAAAAAATAACTGTTATTTTTGCTCAAAAAAATAAAAGTCAAAAAATAACTTTTATTTTTGCTTGAAAAAATAAAAGTCAGATTTTTAAAAAGCATCGTATTTTCTGACAATTTGGTCCAATACTTGCAAAATGGTATACTTGGTTTCATTCTCCGACATTTCCTTGAGGTTGCTTTTTTTAATCAAAAATTCAAAAATAACAGTTATTTTCGGTCCCTGGTTTAAACTGAAAAAAAAACGCAAAGAACGCAAAAAAGCCATATTGAAAAAATGCTCAAAACCGAACGTACGCAGGCACCCTTCGTGCGCGAGTCAAAGTCGTACTTTACTGAATTTATTTCAATTCCAGGATTGTGTCATTACGAGAGCCAATGTATTTGCTAAGTTTCGTAGCTACGTACGAGTACCTTTTTTTACAAGGGACCAAATGGAACCCCATACCCTCTCTAACTGAAAAAGTTTTTTAAAACGGTTTTAAAGGTACCGAGATAATAACCTCCTCTTTTTTTTTTTTAAATCGCTTAAAAAAATAACTCTGATATGCAAAGTTAGACTACATTCTAAGCCGTAAAATGTCAACCTGAGACATTGGTTTTGGAAAAACATATTGCATTTACTAAAATGACAGATAAAATTGGTTAGATTAACCTACAAAATTGTTGTTCTTTGTATGTTTATATACTTTTTACGGTATTTACGATGTTATTTAATAATTATATATATTTTGAAATTAAAAAATAAGATATTGAAATTTAGAAACTTTGATATTTTGCTTTTGTAAAACCTCAATATTTTTTTTTTGATTTACAAAATCGGTTGATTTGCAGGAATTATTGTATTCTTACTTATTTGTACATCAAAAAGTAGCGTACATATGTATGTATATGCAAGCATAAATACATATGTATGTATGTATGTGTACACATACATATTCTGTATGTGTGTCTGAGTTGATGTGTGTGGTTGCTTTAATGTCAAGAGTGTCTTCAGCCCAAATTGACAGTTAAAATAATGAAGTTGATTTTAAGTGGTCGTTGCTATTAAACTTTATACGTACGTAGATATATAAATATGTATGTACTTATTTATGTGGCATTCCACGCCAAATCAAATATATGTATATATGTCCTTAATTCTTCTAAAACAAATAATAAAATATAACATTCATTTAAATATTAAAATCCAAAAATCTTAATCAAAGACTCTGGGAAAATTTTTGTCTATTTTTTGCTAAATAGTTATCTGAAATATTTCACCAAACTAAAATCCAATTTTGACCTTTTTTTAGAAATATATAAACAAAAAACTATAAAAAAGAATTTTTAAAAATTTTCCATGTTTTGAAAGAGTTTTAAAAAAAATTCCGTAATTTACCAGGGAGCCTTCTTTTAAGCACGCTAAAAATATCACAAATTTTGGGATATCAAAATAAAAAAAAATCATACCATGCTATCTGGCGCGGAATTACCCATATGTGGTTTTTATTTTTTAGTATTTAATTTACTATTGTAATGCTAGCCTTAAATATTTACATACATACATACATAAAAAGCTTATTAAACATGAAATACATGTGTGTACATATCGTTACCTTAATTCAAAAAAAAATCCTAACGCGTTATATTTTTAAAATTGAGATTTTTGCATTTTTCAATAGATTAAATCGTAATATGCAAGCACAAAAACTAATGAGTTAATGCCTTTCTGTATTAAACTAAAGATATGTTTATTTTATGTAGATATATTTGCATAAATGCACACATTTATATGTATACGTATCAGTGATCGGCAATGAATAGTTTTTTCGCTATTCATACTGACTCATGAAATTTTTAATTTAAGTGAGTAGACATCATTTAAACTCCATTACTCTGATTTACGCCTACTTCGATGACATTGATTTATAAGTATAGGTTGAGGTAAATATGAATGCGACGTCGACATCATAGTCATACCACACTCACACTCATAACTCACCTGTGTTTGATTTCTAATTTCAGGAAAATACTTATACTACTCACATTGATTTAGCTCACTCAACTCATGCATGTAGTATGTTTAGTCATTATTCGTGCAAAAAACAAAAAAAAAGCAACAGAGAAACACATAACCTCATAATGAGAACTTTAATGTGAATAATGCTTATTTTGGATCGTCCATAGGCATTGAATTAAGAAGAGTCGAAATCAACAACGTCATAGATATTTTGTTGAGTATGAGTTCGATGCGAACTTCATACTTTCAAGTGAATATGATTGGTAGACAATATTGCAATAAGCTATGAGTGCGCATAAATACAAGAAACTATAAGTCATGATTCAACTCTACTCACTTTTTCACTACTCATTGCTGTTCACTGATACGTATGCCTTTATTTACAGTTCTCCTGTATGTATGTATATGACTGAGTTTATTTGATACAACCTGGGGTTATTGTCCCTTATATAATTCTTAAAGAAGTTGAAGCATATTCACATAATATACTCCCAGCATCTACAGACCAATAAGTACTCACCGTATGTATTTTTAAAATAATTTAGTATGTACTATAAAATTGTTTTTTTTTTAATTTCCCTTGATGCTGAAAATTAAAAAAAAACTATTTTCTTTCTTAAATATGAAATATGTTTTAATTGATGATTAAAAGAAAAATTAGTCTCAATTACTTACTTTTATATACCTAAAAATATTAAAATTTTCCAGCCCTGTAACCGTTTTTTTTTCATTTTGCTGATTTTTAATGCCAAAATATATCTTTTTACATTACGAAAAAAGTTTAAATAATAACGAAAAAATTATTTTAGTTAGCTAGTTTTATATAGCAAAAAAAGTTTAAATTTTACAGCCCTGGAATAGTCATATTGATTTTTTGATTTTCCAAAACAATTTTTGGCTTTCTATTATATAAAATATGCTTAATTAATAACTAAAATTAAATTGGTCTTATTAAGTTACTTATATTTAACAAAAACAAGTTTTAAATTTCCAGCTCTGGGACAGTATTTTTGAGTTTTGATAATAGCTATCTATTTAGGAAAAATCTGGACAAATTAGTTTAAGACCAGAGTCTCTAGATTTTCTGAGGGCTTTTTAAAACCGATTTCAAATCGTTTAATCGGCTTCCCTTTTCATAAGATCCCAGAATATATAAATATGTATATCGTCACCTAAAATTCAAAAGGCCGTAACTGACAAAAAATTAAAAATTTACTTTTTGTTATTGATTATAATGCAATTAACATAATAGCATCTTTCCTACAAATTTGATTTGAATTTGTTTAAAAATAACGAGTTTACTTACGGGATTCAAAAATCCGTAAATATGTATGACTAAATATATATGTAATTACATATAGTTTTCCCCAAGGTCGTAACTAACTTTAGCAAAAATAACTATTGTTTCTTCACTTGTTTTTATTAAATCATATAATCTTTGAATTTATTAGCTTAAGTTTGAAAAGTTTTTCGGTTCTTCTGTAGAAAAATGACAAGCGCGGTTACGGCCTTTTGAATTTCAGATGACTATGCATGATATATGAGGTAGCATATGAATATTCTTAAAATTATATAGGAAATGACAAACCGATATATATACTTACAAGTACTTATAATAAATTAAAAATTTAATTGAGTAAATTAAACTTTTAATCAAAAACATCAGAGCGCCCTCCTTCGTTGTATAGCAGAATCATTGGTGAAGTAAAGTAACCAATAACATGGCTAATAAACACAGCATGAAAAATATTTAATATGCCCCATTTATCACCAGATGCGCTGCAACACTGCATTAGTAAAAACGTGCAAAAAGCAGAGTTGTAAAAGAATGAAGCTTTCCTCTATCTCTTCCTTCACAACCTATCTTCTCTATCACTATCCCTTTCCCAAAGAAGGTAACACCTAGTACCAGTAGTAGGTATTCATTGTCTGGGTGTTACTTTTCTTAAAACAAATTATCAATACTTAAATTAAAAATTTAATCGAGTCAATAACATTTTTCTTTAAAAAAATTAATTAAATAAAAAGTTTGATACAATTAAATTTTTTATTGATTTTTTTGCTCCTTTTCGCCTTTTGAATTTCAGGTGACGATATAATTTATGGGTTTGCATATGAATAATCTGGAAATTATATTAGAAATAACAAACCGATGATTACCCTTACTTATAATCAATTAAAAATTTAGTTGATTTAATTAAACTTTTGTTCCAAAAATATCTTGATTAAAGACTTTAATTAAAAATTTAATCGAGCCAATCAAATTTATGTTAAAAGAATTTTATTTTATTCATTAATGGCTTATTAATGGACACAATTAAATTTTTAATTGATTTTTTTCCTTTCAAATAAAGATATTGATTGCAGATATATATTTTTTTTTTGAAATGCTTGTCTGAAAATAAAATTTGAAAATTTCTGTGCACAGTGAACATTTCTACAAAATATTAAATTTTATTTATTTTATTTAATTCTATTTTATTTTTAATTTTATTATTTCAATAGCACTTGGAGATTGGCGTGATAAAAAAGCTATAAAAATTTACAAATTAAATTCTACTAAAACCTGCTGAACACTAAACACACACACACAAATAGACAAACGCTCGCACAAAGCGTGTACAGCTTTTCATTGATATAATTTCACTACCCAATACATTTACGATACATATTTTATGTGAAAATTATCCACCGCCTTTAATAAAATAAAAGTAAAAAGCAAAATTAAGCCCCTCAAGAGTTTTAAATAAAATTCCATGCCATATGTGGTTTTTATTTTTTAGTATTTAATTTACTATTGTAATGCTAGCCTTAAATATTTACATACATACATACATAAAAAGCTTATTAAACATGAAATACATGTGTGTACATATCGTTACCTTAATTCAAAAAAAAATCCTAACGCGTTATATTTTTAAAATTGAGATTTTTGCATTTTTCAATAGATTAAATCGTAATATGCAAGCACAAAAACTAATGAGTTAATGCCTTTCTGTATTAAACTAAAGATATGCTTATTTTATGTAGATATATTTGCATAAATGCACACATTTATATGTATACGTATCAGTGATCGGCAATGAATAGTTTTTTCGCTATTCATACTGACTCATGAAATTTTTAATTTAAGTGAGTAGACATCATTTAAACTCCATTACTCTGATTTACGCCTACTTCGATGACATTGATTTATAAGTATAGGTTGAGGTAAATATGAATGCGACGTCGACATCATAGTCATACCACACTCACACTCATAACTCACCTGTGTTTGATTTCTAATTTCAGGAAAATACTTATACTACTCACATTGATTTAGCTCACTCAACTCATGCATGTAGTATGTTTAGTCATTATTCGTGCAAAAAACAAAAAAAAAGCAACAGAGAAACACATAACCTCATAATGAGAACTTTAATGTGAATAATGCTTATTTTGGATCGTCCATAGGCATTGAATTAAGAAGAGTCGAAATCAACAACGTCATAGATATTTTGTTGAGTATGAGTTCGATGCGAACTTCATACTTTCAAGTGAATATGATTGGTAGACAATATTGCAATAAGCTATGAGTGCGCATAAATACAAGAAACTATAAGTCATGATTCAACTCTACTCACTTTTTCACTACTCATTGCTGTTCACTGATACGTATGCCTTTATTTACAGTTCTCCTGTATGTATGTATATGACTGAGTTTATTTGATACAACCTGGGGTTATTGTCCCTTATATAATTCTTAAAGAAGTTGAAGCATATTCACATAATATACTCCCAGCATCTACAGACCAATAAGTACTCACCGTATGTATTTTTAAAATAATTTAGTATGTACTATAAAATTGTTTTTTTTTTAATTTCCCTTGATGCTGAAAATTAAAAAAAAACTATTTTCTTTCTTAAATATGAAATATGTTTTAATTGATGATTAAAAGAAAAATTAGTCTCAATTACTTACTTTTATATACCTAAAAATATTAAAATTTTCCAGCCCTGTAACCGTTTTTTTTTCATTTTGCTGATTTTTAATGCCAAAATATATCTTTTTACATTACGAAAAAAGTTTAAATAATAACGAAAAAATTATTTTAGTTAGCTAGTTTTATATAGCAAAAAAAGTTTAAATTTTACAGCCCTGGAATAGTCATATTGATTTTTTGATTTTCCAAAACAATTTTTGGCTTTCTATTATATAAAATATGCTTAATTAATAACTAAAATTAAATTGGTCTTATTAAGTTACTTATATTTAACAAAAACAAGTTTTAAATTTCCAGCTCTGGGACAGTATTTTTGAGTTTTGATTATAGCTATCTATTTAGGAAAAATCTGGACAAATTAGTTTAAGACCAGAGTCTCTAGATTTTCTGAGGGCTTTTTAAAACCGATTTCAAATCGTTTAATCGGCTTCCCTTTTCATAAGATCCCAGAATATATAAATATGTATATCGTCACCTAAAATTCAAAAGGCCGTAACTGACAAAAAATTAAAAATTTACTTTTTGTTATTGATTATAATGCAATTAACATAATAGCATCTTTCCTACAAATTTGATTTGAATTTGTTTAAAAATAACGAGTTTACTTACGGGATTCAAAAATCCGTAAATATGTATGACTAAATATATATGTAATTACATATAGTTTTCCCCAAGGTCGTAACTAACTTTAGCAAAAATAACTATTGTTTCTTCACTTGTTTTTATTAAATCATATAATCTTTGAATTTATTAGCTTAAGTTTGAAAAGTTTTTCGGTTCTTCTGTAGAAAAATGACAAGCGCGGTTACGGCCTTTTGAATTTCAGATGACTATGCATGATATATGAGGTAGCATATGAATATTCTTAAAATTATATAGGAAATGACAAACCGATATATATACTTACAAGTACTTATAATAAATTAAAAATTTAATTGAGTAAATTAAACTTTTAATCAAAAACATCAGAGCGCCCTCCTTCGTTGTATAGCAGAATCATTGGTGAAGTAAAGTAACCAATAACATGGCTAATAAACACAGCATGAAAAATATTTAATATGCCCCATTTATCACCAGATGCGCTGCAACACTGCATTAGTAAAAACGTGCAAAAAGCAGAGTTGTAAAAGAATGAAGCTTTCCTCTATCTCTTCCTTCACAACCTATCTTCTCTATCACTATCCCTTTCCCAAAGAAGGTAACACCTAGTACCAGTAGTAGGTATTCATTGTCTGGGTGTTACTTTTCTTAAAACAAATTATCAATACTTAAATTAAAAATTTAATCGAGTCAATAACATTTTTCTTTAAAAAAATTAATTAAATAAAAAGTTTGATACAATTAAATTTTTTATTGATTTTTTTGCTCCTTTTCGCCTTTTGAATTTCAGGTGACGATATAATTTATGGGTTTGCATATGAATAATCTGGAAATTATATTAGAAATAACAAACCGATGATTACCCTTACTTATAATCAATTAAAAATTTAGTTGATTTAATTAAACTTTTGTTCCAAAAATATCTTGATTAAAGACTTTAATTAAAAATTTAATCGAGCCAATCAAATTTATGTTAAAAGAATTTTATTTTATTCATTAATGGCTTATTAATGGACACAATTAAATTTTTAATTGATTTTTTTCCTTTCAAATAAAGATATTGATTGCAGATATATATTTTTTTTTTGAAATGCTTGTCTGAAAATAAAATTTGAAAATTTCTGTGCACAGTGAACATTTCTACAAAATATTAAATTTTATTTATTTTATTTAATTCTATTTTATTTTTAATTTTATTATTTCAATAGCACTTGGAGATTGGCGTGATAAAAAAGCTATAAAAATTTACAAATTAAATTCTACTAAAACCTGCTGAACACTAAACACACACACACAAATAGACAAACGCTCGCACAAAGCGTGTACAGCTTTTCATTGATATAATTTCACTACCCAATACATTTACGATACATATTTTATGTGAAAATTATCCACCGCCTTTAATAAAATAAAAGTAAAAAGCAAAATTAAGCCCCTCAAGAGTTTTAAATAAAATTCCATGCCTTCAACAGCCACTTATATGCTTGACTTATTGCCGGTGTTGCACGAAAACAGCACAAAACAATTTCTCCTCACGCATATTCTCTGGCTTACTTTTTTTTATTTTTATTATCATTTATGGCCACAAGATATTGTAGAAAACAAAAATTACTTAAAAGAAAAAATCAATATGAAAAAAGAAAAATCAGTAACAGCCTTAACGCAAGCCCCAATACAAAGTTACCAAAATGGAATTATATTGTCTGTATGTGCATAAAAAGAAAAACATAAAAAGGGTTTCTCTTTCCCTTGAACTCATGCTCAATCGTGCTGCAATCTTGTTAAACTTTTATTTGAGGCCGTCTTCGTACATTAACTTAATGAATTGTTGGATTTTAAAAAAGTTTTTACGCATTTTAACATTCATTTATGTACGTTTTAAAATCGATTTTGTGTGGCAGGAGGGATGCGTTGTATCCATATCTTCTATCGTGTCTATCCTTGGTAAATTCATGGTGCGTATTGAAAAAGTATTTTTATATTGTTATAGCTGCTTTAATTCCTTTGCAATAATTGCGAATACAGTTTGCCCATAAATACTTCTGCTGTTCCTAATACCCGTATCATTTACCAAACGAGTGGAGTTTTTAAAGGTTTACCTTTCCTTTTGCAATAATATATAATATAATATTCTTTAAGATGTAAGCATTATAATAATAATAATATCAAAGCACTTGGAAGCTTTTGCAATTTTAATGAGCGGATATTCAAGTCAAATCAATGTTCAAGTTAAAAATAAAATAAATTCAGTAAATTGCGACTTTGACTCGCGCACGAAGGGTTGCGTACGTTGGGCTTTGAGCATTTTTTTTAATAGTGTTTTTTTACGTTTTTTCAGCTAAAAAATTTTTTTGGATTATTTTTTGCTTTTTGCTCGTTTTGGCGATTTTTTTAATTTTGGCGATTTTTTTTTCATTTTAGCGATTTTTTCATTTTGGCGATTTTTTTCATTTTGGCGATTTTTTCATTTTGGCGATTTTTTTCATTTTGACGATTTTTTCATTTGGGCGATTTTTTCATTTTGGCGATTTTTCCGGTTTTTCGCGATTTTTTCGATTTAATTTTTTTTTAATTTGGTGCTTTTTTTCGTTTTGACGATTTTTTTTTTTGATTTTGGCGATTTTTTTTCGGTTTGGCGATTTTATAATGTTGAGATTTTTTTGTTTTACCGGTTTTGAAAATTTCAAGAAGTTTGCTCTTACGGTTTCCAAGATACAGCAAGTTATCAAAATTACATAGTCGAAATTACATTAACTGATGGTACACCCTTTAATTAAAAGTTTTTAAATTTTAGTGTTAATTGTTGTAGTTTGTATAAAAATACACTAACTTTACAAATTTCAAGTGTATATACATACAATTGTATGTATATTACATGGGATTTTAAAATTTTTCGTTGCTCGTTTTGGCACACCCTTTAATTTCCAACTCTCGTGCACTTGTTGTTGTAGCGGCCAAGGGTCTACACACTCTGTCCAAATTTCAGGTCCGTAGCTCTTACGGTTCTTGAGAAAATACCCTGTGACGGACAGACGGACAGACGGACAGCGTAGCAAAAACAATAGGGTTTCTTTTCACCTTTGGTGTACGAAACCCTAAAAATAATCAATATCAGTTACAAGCAATATTGATAAGTTTATGCGAACTAATTGCCTGTTGGAAATAAATACATATCGCACAGTCACTAACTGAAAAAGACTTGCTGCAACAATTCAATTTAATTATTTCGAAATTGATAACAAAGATTAAATTTAAAAGCGCAGGTTATAGTAAACTTACTAGGAAAATTGGTAAAATTAACCTAAGTTAGTTGTATCGGCTTTATTTTGTCAACTGTGAGGGCGGGTCAATAATTCCGCTAATTTTTACTTAAAAACTATTTCCTTTGCGCTCTTCTATATAATTCGTTTAATGTTTCTTAAAATTTTTAATGCCCTCCAAAAATTAAGATTTAATTTTGTAAATTTTATCAACATATGTGACGCGCAAAATAGAAAGGGACCTAAGGGTAAAAACCGGTTTTGTTTAGGAGAGCCATTAAATATTTAAATACGTGTATCTTTGGTGTACCATCAATTTCATAAAACGCGCATATCTCTGGGAGGGAACACCTTTGGGGCATGGGATCGGTCTCATTCGATGCTCAGATGTTGTCCACATCAAAAAAAAAGTAAAAATTGATTTTTTTTTACCCTTAGGTCCCTTTCTCTATGCGCTGTCACATATAGATTTTTTTGTGAGCTAATGTCATCATTGCAATAAGATTGCTTTCCACGCCGAGTAGATTTTTAAGCTCTGGTAACAAGAAATAATCAATCGGCGCTTAATGCGAAAATACAGCGGATGAGGGAACAACTCGTTGATCAGCTCATGGAGTTTGGCCATAAAAAGTGCATTTTTGTTTTAAATAGAAGTAATACTTAGTCAATGAATGCCTACTACTACTATTACTAGGTATAACCTTCTCTAAGAAACGAATAGGTGAAGCAAGAAAAAGAGGAAAGCTTCATTATTTTACAACTCTGCTTTTTTACACGATTCTAATAATCCAGTGTTGCAGCGCCTCTGGTGTCAATGAGGTGTGTTAAATTTTTAAAGCTGTGCTTAGTAGCCATTTTATTGATTATTTTACTTCACCGATGATTCCGCTATACAATACTGTGGAAATAATGGGCTCTCTGATGTTACATTAGGATTAGTAGCTGCTGAAGTCAGTACAGTTCAGTGACAAGTGAATTGAACTTTCCTACAACAACTGCTACAATTGATTCATTAGTGTCCCACTGCACATCAGAAAAATGCGTGGTGTTTTTATTCAATGACTGTTGGATATAGGGATTGAAACCAGGACCTTCGGTTTTGTGGTCAACGTGCTAACTACTTCACCCAACGCCACCCTTCCTTATGAGGGGTTTTCAATTCTTTTAGTAGTTTTATAGTTCCAAATAGAAAATATAGGTCATATGGTTCTTTATAGAATTTAATTATAAAATTTTTTTCTTAATTTTTAAAGAAAATTTTAAAATATAAATGGTTAAATCTGCAAAAATATGCATTTATTAACAAAATATGTAAAAATATGCACTTACCACCAAAATATGCAAAAATATGCAAGAACAAATCCTTGCTAAATTACTTAAAAGTTTTTTGCGCGTGTGTATATAATAAGTCAATATAATTTTATCTTTTAGCAAAAAAAAACGTGTATTTCCTTGAAACTCCCAGCCCTGTTAATAACCATTGACTAAATGAGCGATAAAATCATTGTTCGCCAAATTTTTTTTGTGTAGTAGAATTTATGTATGTATTTCATTCAACTATTTATTTGTAATTAAGTGAATTATTTCTTAAGCAGACTCTGGTTCGCACAGTATAATTTTAGTAATGGCACAAGTAATTATTTAAGTTAATTAAATAACCATTAACTAACATCCTTAAAACGTCAGTTATTTATGACTCGATTGAATAATATATTATGTATGTACAATATTTTAGAAAAAAAAAATTCTTTCCTCTAATAATCAAAATAAAATAGCTTAACAAAATGTTTATAGAGTTTGCTGAAATTCTAGCAGGTTATAAAGTTTTTGTTGTGCAGTGTAGCAAGCTAATAAATAACCTTAACTTACCTTTGAATGGTATGCGTTAACACACACACACACACACGCACTCACACACACACACACACATAAGCCACCTTTTACGTAAATACTTTTCTTGAGGCATATTTTATAAGTTTTATTTGATTGTTTGTTTGTTTGTTTGTTTTTTATTGTGTGAAGTGTTTTCTGCTGGTTTTCTTTCTTCCTATTATTTTGTACTTCCGTAATTTTATACATTTCGACCAAGAGGTTCTTAAATTAATTGAATTGTGCTGTAGTTACGTTTGCCGTCCTATTATAAATTAATATAAGTGGCATGGCAATAACTCCTCCCATTTATTTTGCTTGCCTCATTTTATTTTTAAGCATAATTGCGGGACGACATGACACAAATTGTTAAGAACGGAAACGTAAAAAGTTCGTATTTTAAAGTAACATTAAAGGAATGAATGTAATAAATACGCATTACACATAAATTATTTTAAAATTATTAAAAGTTTTCTTTATTAAAAATAGAAAGTATGTAGACGATTTGTAATCAAAGATGATTGTCATGTATTGAATTTATAAATATTCAAGCAGTTCACTTTTAGTTCATTAGACAAATGCGTGGCAAATCTGCTGATGATATAAAAACAACTGATCTCCATGGCAGCAGCTCAGGAAGTTTCATTTAAAAATTAAGCTGATGAAATAGCGGACATGTCCTTGTAGTGGACATGTCCTTGTACAAATGAAACAAAATTAAGCACTGAGCTTAAAACTATAGTTTTATAATTTAATATTGGTTATTCGAGCAATTTGATTAAAAAAAAGGTAAACTATAGTTTTTTTTTAGAAAAAGGATATATGGAATATTAGTCATATCCTTGTACCGAATAGAGCAAAATTTAACACAGGGCTTTCAAGCATAATTGTAAAAATATATATTTTATTAAAATGTGTTATCATCATAAATTCAGTTAAAAGAAAAAGGATATATGGCAGGTAGTAATTTCATTGCAACGAATAGAGCAAATCTTAAAACAGAACTTACAATTATAATACTAAATCTGTATTTATATATACATTTTTAGTGTGCTCTAGCTATAAATACAGCGTAAAAATATTTTTTAAGAAGAAACATATATGGTAAATTAAGCTAAAATTTATTTTTTGAAAAAAGGACATATGGTAGGTAGCCATGTCCGAATAGCACAAAATTTGAAACAGAGCCTCTCATAATCCTAAGAATATATATACATTTTTAGTGCAATCGAATCATTAATTGAGCAAAAATTTATTTTTTTAGAGAAAGGATATACGGGAGTTAGTCATGTCCTTGCACCAAATATAGCAAAATTTTAAAGAGAGCTTACGCATATAATTCCTAAAATATATATATGTATGTTCAGTAAGTTTGAATTAAAAATTCAGCTTAAACTGATTTTTGAAGAAAAAGGATATATGTGAGGTAGTCATAACCTTACGCTGAATACAGCACAATTTAACACAGCGTTTACGCATAAAATTCTAAAAATATATATAAATTTTTAGTGCATTCTAATAATAAATTTAGCTAAAATTTATTTTTTTAATAAAAAGTATATATGGAAGGTAGTCATGTTCTTGCAACGAATAGAGCAAAACTTACATTATATCCTGTACTCATATTTTTAAAACTATATATGAATTTTTAGTGCATTATAATTATTAATGCAAATCAAATACATTTTTTAAGAAAGAGGATAGATATATGGCTGGTAGTTTTATCCTTATACCTAAATAGAGCTAAAGTTAAGACCGGGCTTTCACACGTTATTCTAAAAATATATATAAATTTATTTTAGGAATTAGATAAGATATAGGAATAGATAAGATATAGATTTTTAGCTTGGTCTAATCATAAATTCAGCTCAGATTTATTTTTTTGGGGAAAATGGATATATGAGAGGTAGTCGTGTGCTTACACCAAATAAAACAAAATTTGCAACAGAGCGTATATGCATAGCTAAAAATCTAATCCATTCTAATCATTAATTCAGCTAAAATTTAATTTTGAAGAAAAAGAATATATATAAGGTAGCATGTCCTTGTACCGAATAGAGCAAAATTTGAAACAAAGCTTACATGCATAATTCTTAAAATCCATATAGAGTCTTAGTGCATGCTAATAATTAATTCAGCTAAAATTTATTTTTTAAGGAAAACGATACATGGAAGGTAGTCATGTCCTTGCACCAAATAAAGCAAAATTTAAAATAGAGCTTACAAGTACAATTCTAAAAGTAAATATACATTTCTAGTGTATTCTAATCATAAATTCATAAAAATATATTTTTGAATAAAAAGGATATATAGGAGGTAGTCATATCCTTGCACAGAATAGAGCAAAATTCAAAACAGAGCTTACGCACATAATTATTAAAATATATATAGAGTTTTATTGCATGCTAATAATTAATTCAGCTAAAACTTATTTCTGAATAAAAAGGATACATGGGAGGTAGTCATATTATTACACCTAATAGAGCAAAATTTTCGAGAGAACTTAGACGCATAATTTTAAAAATGTATATAAATTTTTAGTGCGTTCTACTCACAAATTCAGCTAAAATTAACTTTTGAAGAAAAAGGATATATGGGAAGTAGTCATATGCTTGCTTCGGGTAGAGAAAAAATTTAAGACAAAGCTTGCACGCGTAATTCTAAAAATACATATAAACTGTATGTGATTTTAATCAGAAATTCAATTAAAATAAATTTTTGGAGAAAAAGGATATAAGAAAGGTAGTCATGTCCTTGCAGTGAATAATGTAAAATTTAGAATATATCTTTTAATTATAATTCTAAAACCCTAATTATAAATGCAGCTCAAATAAATTTTTTAAGCAAAAGGATATATGGCGGGTAGTCATGTCCTTGCATTGAATAAGACTAAATTTGCAATAGACCTTACACATATAATTCAAACAGTATGTATACGTAAATGCTTAGTGCGTTCTAATCATAAATTCAGTAGAGTTTATTTTTTTTAGAAAAAGGATATATGGGAGCTAGTCATGTCCTTGCACCAGATAGACCAATATTTTAAGCAAAAGTTAAACGCATAAGTTTAAAAGTTTTTATAAATTTTTAGTGCATTATAATCATAAATTCTGCTAAAATTAACTTTTGAAGAAAAATGATATATGGGAGATAGTGAAGTCCTGGAACAGAATAGAGTAAAATTTAAAACAAAGCTTACATGCGTAATTGTAAAAACATATATACACTTTTAGGGCATTTTAATCATAAATGCAGTTTAAATTTGTTTTGTGAGAAAAAGGATATATGGAAGGTAGTCATGTCCTTGCGCCTAAAAGAGCAAAATTTAAAGCAGAGCTTACACACATTATTCGGAAAATATATATAGAGATTTAGTGCATGATAATAATTAATTCAGCTTAAATTTATTTTTGACCAAAAAGGATATATGAGAGATAGTCATATTATTGCACCAAATAGAGCAAAATTTACAAGACACGCACAATTCTAAAAATATATATACATTTTTAGTGCGTTCTAATTATAAATTCAGCTTAAATTTATATATGAAGTAAAAGGATATAGATAAAGGATATTTGTACCGAATAGACCTTGCAGGATAGATGCTTAGTAATAAAAATTTATATAAATTTTTAGTGCGACAACCCACAGCGAATATCGTTTAAATATGTTACATAAGTTACATAAGTTTTCGTTAAATAAATTAAAGCAATATGAATATCATAATAAAAGTTACTGAAGTGTCATATATTTAGTGAAAGCATTGCCATTTACGTATTTGGATCGTTTAACAGCCGACAAACGCGTAAAAATAGTTAAAGGTTACTTCAAAAGGTGGTCACTTTTCGAGTATTACAGGGTGATTATGGTCGTCATAGTCAACCTATTGCACAAGGAATTGGCAATATTGTAAAAAAAAATTTAAAGAGACTGGAAGCGTAACAGATATGGTCAAGCTTATGCATCATTGCAATGTTCACACTGCCGCAAATATTGCTGGTGTCAGTGAAAGTATCGCGGATAATCCGAATTTGTCGATTCCACTGCGTTCTCAGCAGTTGTTCTGGGTGCACAGTGTCGTGATATCATATAAATAATGGCCAAAAATTTAAAGAGTTATCATAGAGTAATGAAACATGTCACACTTGTTTTAATTGATAAAATATAATAGAAATAAAAACTAATTTGTTCATGTAAGCTTTAGGGATTAGTGTCCTTTCCATATATCCTTAAACTAAATAATGATGTTATGGACAGAAAAAAACATGATAGCTTAATAAAATTTTGCAGATAAAATCATTTTAGTGTATTTAACAATGCCTCTAAATTTCGTACAAATCCAAGCAAGGATACGGCTACCTTGAAAATGTCCTTTTTTTAAATGTAAAAAAAAGACACATTTTTTTTTACACAAATACTTTATAATGATTAGATTAGTAAAGTATGCAACATTAAGCAATAAAATTCTTGTCCAATGTGAAGCAAGCTATCTGCAACCTCTCTAATATCCTTAAAAACTTTAATAATGCAAAAATTTTAGCAGAAATAAAAAATAAAAAAAAATTTTGTTATCATACATATATTTAATTTCTTCTTAAAAATTATGCTTTTATCTTAAAAAAAATACTCTACTCATCATCTTTGGTACTCTCACTTTCAGATGGGTTTGTTGTTTATGAAAACTTTTTTCCTTTTACTTTTTGGAAATCATAAAGTCATTTAATATCCTGCATTTATACAATTTTTAAGCTTAAAATTCCTTAGGCCATAGCAAGGAAGTACCTCTCTAACTCTCTCTCTCTCTCTCTCTCTCTCTCTCTCTCTCTCTTTACGAACGGCTTTATTAAAATGTTGCTTTAATGTTTTAACTTTGGGGCGAATGTTACGTTTGATAACTCTTGTTTACATTTATGGGAAATATTTACATTCGCGTCTTACAGATTTTTATAATATGTCATTAATTTCTGCTTCCATTTAACCATAAATCTGCATATTACTTTTGACATCAACTTTATAATTTATTTTAATATATTAATTTTTTTTTTGTATTTTATTTGTTATGTTGATATGTTTCCTTTTATGCAGCATCATGTTCCAAATATGACAGCAATAAATGTTTGTGCTCCTTAACGAAGTATCATTCAGCCGCACTTTTGGGTAGTACACACAAGTACACACAAGTGAATACGCAAAGAAATTGAAATATATGTGTTTTATATCACATAAAGTATTACAGTATGTAACATAAATAATGAGCATGCAGCAGACAGATTTATATTTACTTTGTATTGAACTTTAGTTCCTGCGGCAACGAATGTGGCAACTGTGTGTGTGCGTTCTTTTTAATTTTTTATTAAAAATAATATATAGGAGTATTTGCTGCAGCTTTTATTATGTTGACTGTATGCAAAAGTATGCATATTATATTTGCACAAAACTTATTTCAACGTTGCTGATGTACACACACTTGTGCTGAAATATGTATGGAAAAAGCCAAGAGGAAAATACATATTCTTTTTTTTTTCAAAGAAAATAAATGTCACTAAGATTGTAGATTATATAAAAAGAAATAAAATATATATAATATAGCAAAGGAAAAGGTTTAAAGGTTTAAGGCGTAAACAAATCTGGTAGGCCTTTTATGCAAAACTAAGGGCCGTATGGTAAAATTTTCTAAAATTGTAATACCAATGCGATTCTTTAAAAAGCTTTTTCCTTCATTAAGCGCTTTCTATCTGTAAATTTGAATAAAAATAATTAAATAAAAATTAAAATAAAATTACAATTTTAACAAAATTGATTACAATACTAGAGATTTCTACTTAAAACAAGTAAGAGTGCTCTACATTAGGCTGTGCCGAATCTTAAATACCCTTCACCAACTTACGCATGTAAAGTATACCAATAATTTCATACATACATATGTATTTGTGTTGTAAAAAAATTTATAATTTTTTGTTCCAGCGGAATTTTTAGTAAGTGACCTCTCGATATTTTTCGACTAGAGAATTTGATTAAAATATTTTTTTTTCGATATTAGCAATAGTGGAATATTTTATTCTACACTCTGTCTGTATTTAAAAAATATTTTACATTCACCCTACAACTACAGTTGTCAACACTCACGTCACGTCAATATAATACCAACAAATTGGGGCTTGTTAAGTCGCTCTCGAGATGTTGAAAAACCCTACTACTATTTAATAACCCTAAAAGAGTCTTAGTAATTGTACCTCCATACCAACTGAATTAACTTATTTTATATTTTCCCGTATTTAATAATCTTTGATGTTGCAAAACTGTTCAGTGTCTCAATTTAAACAGCCCATTGCAAATGGTATATATCGCAGTATTATCTAAACGGTTTATTCCTAAAGAATTTTTTCGATTTTGTTCAGCAGAAGGCACCGTTCTTTCAGGCAAATGAAATGGAACATGTCCTTTGATTTATTTTATAGTTATGACAGTTCTTTTTGATACATTTTATTTTCTATCTCTATTAACTAAAAATTAATAAGAAGTCGTTCCAAGAAAACATCCTCCTAAGATGTTATATGTTTAACTGAAAACAAATAAATTTTGGTTATATTTTTACACAAAAAATTAGTTTAAATTTCCAGCCCTGTAACCATAATTTAAATTTTTCTGGTTTTTATTACTAATTTATTTCTTTCTAAAATATAGAATATATTTAATTACCAAAAAAATAATTAGTTTTATATATCGCAAAAAGTTTAAGTTTTCCAGGTCTGGAGAAATTTTTTTTTTTATTTTTCTAATTTTTTATACTAAAACCTTAAAAAACATACAAGTATATTTAATTTGAGGGTGGCGTTGGCTGAAGTAGTTAGCACGTTGACTACAAAACCGAAGGTCCTGGGTTCAATCCCTGTATCCGACAGTCATTAAATAACAACACCACGCATTTTCTGATGTGCATTAGTGTCCCTTTGTGTCAGTTGTTGTAGGAAAGTTCAAGTGATGAAGGCATAGTCACTGGTCACTGAACTATACCGACTTCAGCAGATACTAATCCTAATGTAACATCAGAGCGCCCTCCTTCGTTGTGTAGCAAAATCATTGGCGAAGTAAAATAATCAATAAAATGGCTACAAGACACAGCTTCAAAAAATTAATACGCCTCATTTAACATCAGAGAGGCGCTGCAACACTGCATTATTCAAAAACGTGCGAAAAAGCAGAGTTGTAAAAGAATGAAGCTTTCCTCTATCTCTTCCTTCACCACCTGTCTTCTCTCTCACTATCCCTTTCCTAAAGAAGGTAACACCTAGTAATAGTAGTAGGCATTAATTGCCTGAGTGTTACTTCTCTTTATAAAAAAAAAAAAAAAAAAAAAAAAACGAAAAGAAAAAATTAATGTGACCTAGTTACTTTTAAATACAAAAAAAAAATTAATTTTCCTACCCTGTATGATTATTCGTTTAGATTTTTTTGATTACTAATACCAATCTAGTTCTATTAAAATATATAAAATGTGTTAACTGATCAAAGAAAAAAGAAATTAAATAAGGAAAAAATTAATTTTATTTAGTTATTTTAGTATCCAAAAAAAGTTAAAATTTTCCAGCTCTGAAGCTGTAATTTTTATTTTTCAAGTTTTTTATACAAAAAAAAAACATAAATATATTTAATTTATAAGGGAAAGAGGAAAAAACTAATCAGAGTCAGTTACTTTTATATAAAAAATAAATTAAATTTCCCAACCCTGGATGCACCCTTTTCAAATTTATCTGATTTTTTAAAATAACAGATATGTTAAATTTATAGAGAAAAAGGAAAAAATTAATTTTAGTAATTTGCATTTAAATAACGAAAAAAAGGTAAGGTTTTCCAACCCTGGAATCTTTTTTTGGTTTTCTTTTAGTTTTATCTATTTTTAATAGTAATTTTATTTCTACTGAAATATAAATTTAGTTTATTTAAGAAAAAAACAAGTTTTAGCTATTTACTTTTATGTATATTGCAAAATAAAATTTAAGTTTTCCAGCTCTGAAGCCGTCTGTATGAGTATTAACAAGAAGTGAAGGGGGGAGGGGAGTTTTAGCCAACTTTTTTAAAATGCTTATTTTATTTGAAAGTAATTTTTGCCGCAATTTTAGCTTTTGGACACATAGTGCAATGTCTTGCATGCTTCTTGCAAGATGTCTGAAAGACATGGCCAACTGGATAAAAAAAGAGTTGCTGTTTACATCTAGTTAATTTCTGATTTTGTTAAAGGTGCTTAACTCTCTTTTGCTATTAGAAAATTTTAATGGTTTTCTTTTCTACAAAAAAAAATGCTACATTTCCATCTAAAAAGTGCAATTTTAATTTCGTCTCTTAGAAATAAGTTGCTCTATAAAAAGGTTGAATTTTATTTTCATTATAAAACACCATATAAATCGAAAACAGCTGATTTCTGTTCATGCACTGGGATACCAGACAATGTTGGAAAAAAATCACTTCGAATCAGGATATTAAAATATAGTAAGTTTTTAATTTATGTTTGCATTGTTTTAAACATTTGCGCTAATGTTTTAAATAATATAAGCAAACATAAGATTGTTAAAAGAGATAAGCGATATTTCGATATCTGTCCAGTGACTGAAAAACAAAGTGACTAAATTTATTAAGTAGCAGCTACTTGAAATATAGTATTGAGATCATTGCTTAAAATACATCACATAAACGAAATGAAAATATATTATAAAAACCATTAGTTAAAAAACAAACAAAAAATTTAGATAATTTAAATTTTTTAACGATATTTCTCGAAGCAGTCTCTGTTTTCTGTTAAGCAAAGTGTTACTTTATATATTTGGCATCGTCCTCTGGACTGACAGCCGTAACTATTGCAACATACTCTTGGTGGATCGTCAGATCAACTGGTGATTGTAGCGATCAAATCTAATATCGTCAGTTGCATTATGTTAGTAGTTGTTTTGTGCCGATTCGGTACCACGTTTTCAATACAAAAGTCTGCTCATGCCTGGATGGGAATGTCATGCATTTCAGTTATGTTTTTTGCTTCATATATTTTATTTGCGACATACTCTTGGTGGATCGTCAGATCAACTGGTGATTGTAGCGATCAAATCTAATATCGTCAGTTGCATTATGTTAGTAGTTGTTTTGTGCCGATTCGGTACCACGTTTTCAATACAAAAGTCTGCTCATGCTTGGATGGGAATGTCATGCATTTCAGTTATGTTTTTTGCTTCATATATTTTATGAGCATTTATTTATAGTCGATCTATCTAGTTTGATATTGGTAGACTAACAAATGTGAATATTTTCAATACTTCCATTACTTTCTTCTTGTGCATTTTCATCTAAAGGGATCACGATTTCGTCAGCAGCATTATTATCGTCGATGAATTCAACATCAGATAACACAAACGTGAGCATAAAACAAAATGGCATCTTGTGCCTGATCAACACAATTGTGCTATCTGAATCTCCTTGAATGCTGGCCATTTGTTATTATGTACAATATCAGCAGTAATTCACTGAATTGTTGCAAAATCTCATTTTACAGTTACCACCAGTAATTTTGAGAGCTTATATCAAAACTATTTTACAAAAACACTCACCTTGTGGACGCATGTCTACACTCCTTGAAGGACACAATCGAACTGAAGCTGTATTTTTTATTTTATGCTATTTTGCTTTTGTTTGTCTTATTTGTTGCGAAAGAAACAATACCTGACAATCACTGCGTGCCGGTTAATAGACAAAAAATTATTTTTTAATGTAGTCAAGGCAGGTCGCACAACCGATTAAGCTTTTTCTGAAAGGGCTATAAAAACAAAATTATTATCAAATATTTTTTTAATAAAACTACTTAAAATTGATTTTAGCGATTTTTGGCGATATTTTGCATCATTTTGGAAAAAGAGGTTATAAAAAATTTGACAACCCTAATCAGGTTCACTAAGAACAACATTATGAAAAAATTACGGTTTTGCTCATCTCTAACTGCTAATTCTAGATTATATAAAATTCAAAAGGATTCGCTTAAATAAAATCGCACATAAAAAGTAAAGAATTACTTCATTGTTTTAATGCGAATGACAAAATTGCTCTGTATTTTGACAAAAACACTCAAAAAATTTTTGTGTTCTGCTCTCGCCGTGTGTAAAATAGCATTTTCAAAGGGATGGCAAGATATTTCATACATGAACCTTTTAATAGGGTGATATTTTTAATATATATTTTTTTTTGATTGAATGGAAAACATCTTAAATATTACGTTCAATCTTTTCTAATTTTGGTGCAGCCCAACAGATGAATACGAGCATCTTGTGCAGCTCTCTATTGTTAATAAAAATATGCCTTAAAATTATTTTGCTTTATTAAAATTGCATGTAAATTTTCAAGATTAATTGGGGCGCTAGTTTAACCCTTCTGTTTGTGCATATTTTACATTAACATTTCTTCCCAAGTATACATACATACATACATGTATGTATATATATATTTGTACACACACACAATTCTTGTAGATACGTGCTGGCAAGATTATATTAATAAAATCAGGGTACCCTTCAACAAACGTGATGTTGTAAATGAATAGTTGACTGTTGTACACACATTATTTTACATATTCTTGACTTATATTTCATATTTATTATTATTATTATTATCATTATATTTTTGCTCTTATTGCTTTTGTTTTGTGATATTGAAGAAGTAACTTGATGAGTTTTGTAACATATGATTTAAACAATAAATTAAATTAGTGTTTTAAATTATCAACTGCATACACGGTTGTTCAGTAATCTATTTTTCAACCAGTTCCTTTAACAACAAGTATCAAAATTTGCCAGTCAGGGCTGAATAGGCGGCCATGAAAAAATATGAGGAATTGCGTTTTTTACTTTTTCACGTTCGTTAAAAAAGGTTACCCACCTAATGCGCTGAAGTTTCAATTAGCATGCTATTTGTTGCCATTATTTAAAATAATTTTTTCCTAAACGTTTTTTTTTCGCTATAAAAATCAACGCCAACACTTAAAAGAAAAACTCTTGGAAAATTTTAAAAATTCGGAAATTCGGTGCGGGAAGGTTCCAAACTGACCTAAGGTATCGGTTTTTATTCTCAGTACAATAATCACCCTAGCGTTGTGCTCTGTAAATTTTTGGTTAAAAAAAGGTTATATCACTAATACAGTGAAACCTTTCATGACGGACACCTCCCATAACCGCCAAGTTTTGTAGATCCAAAATTAAAATAAAAGAATGTGTACCACTCTCATAGGCATACACCTCTAATAACCGAACAAAAATACCACGACGGTGGGTGTCGGATTATGAGGGGTTTCACTATATATGCCTCCGAAAATTATGACAACTTGTTTATCTGTTTTGGTTCTTAAAATATTTTTTTATGATTTTCCAAAGACTTTGAAAAATATTTAGCGTTTTTTATTGCCCTGTAGCTGTCTCTTTCTAACTAATATATGCATGCATTTTATAGCAACTGGAGACGATCAAATAAACCATCAAGCTTCTTCAGTCAGCATTATAGTTTTAAGTTCGTTCGTCGTGGTATGATGATTTTTTTGTTATTAGCTGCAAGTGGAGATAATAATAAAAAATAGCTCTGGATGAAATCTTGGTATAAAAAGGAACAGGGAGCAAACTACAGCATTTGATATCGTAGAGTTTACATACAATCTTAAGTTTCGATATCGAATACCAAATTATTTTGTAAACTTTTTCGTCCTGTTTTTATATACATAATATGTACAATTAAATAATTTTTGTTTATATTTTTTTTGTTTATTGTGACTTAAACTAAAAAACTTAAAAATTTAATAACAATAAAAATAAGAAATTTCGTGAAAGAGTTAAGAAATTACCCAAATAATAAGACCTGCAACTTAACAAATTAGTTTATTTGCAGATATCGAATAGCTTAATTTGCCTCGAGTACATTAAAAAACATTATACCGGGTTAAAGAATAAATTTCCTATCTCCCACGTTAACTTTTCTTCATTTGAATAGCATTTACAATAAAACTCTTTCTAGTTTTTGGATCGTTTGGCTTTTTACAAAAGTGAGTGCCTTTATATTTGAGAAAAATCTAGAACTTAAGAGATTTCGTTAAAGTTCAGTATATTTCTCATACAAAAAAAAATCCACTTCGTCACTAGATTTTGTCTAAATCTTAATATATATAAAAATCAAAAACACGTTTATTTGTTAGGGGTGAACTCTTCAATGCCCCAACAGATTTTCGCGTTCCACCCTACAAAATATTTTTAAAAGACCGGCGCGTGTTTTTATATATATTCTACCCCGGTAAATGCTACGCCCCTTTCAGAAGTAGTTATTCGTCCGACAGATGGCACAATTTTTAGTTTTTTTGTGTTTTTGCACCGTAACTCAAGAACTACTGAATTTTGACCAAACTTCATATACATGCTCTATAAAGCGTAAGTAGTGTTTCTGTGTAGTTTGAAGTTCGTTCGACAGATGGCGCCATATATAGTTTTTTTTGTGTGTTTTTGCACCGTGACTCCAAAACTACTGCACCGATTTCGACCAAACTCTATATACATGCTCTATGGGGCGTAAGGAGCGTTTCTGTGTAGTTTGAAGTTCGTCCGGTAGATGGCGCAATATTTAGTTTATTCGTGGGCAAAATCCAATTTTCATATTGTACCACCAATGCCCTATACAACACTAATGTTTGCTTAGGGCCAGCAACGCGGACCGGGGTCAGCTACTGTACTTTAAATCTAGAAGAACTAAGTGCTGCAAGTAAGTTTTTCTTCAAATTGTACTAAAAATTCAGCCTGTGCACTTAAAAAGGTGTGTGAATTAGCTAAATTACATTTGCCTGGTTGTAGCTTAGGAATAATTTTAGTCAATGGTTGTTGTTTGGGATACCATATCTTGAATGATGTAAAAAAAAACTGAATGTAAACGGTTTAGATTTTAATGATGACTTTAATTGAAATCTGCTAGATTTCCTTCAATATTAAATGTCATATTACACACAACTAAAGAGTATATTTTGTAAATACAAAAAATTTTTTCTTTTTGAAATTTTTATGGAAAAAATATTTTTTTAAACGAATTTTTGATATTTTTCATACAACTTTGAAACGTTAAGAAACGAAACGTTTTACAAAATCTGCCTATAAATATCAATTCATATTAAAGAGTCGTTTTCATTGAAACAAAATATATATATATGTGACCCCGTCTATGAAAAGGTGGCTTATGACTCAAAATCAGCTGTTAAAGATAAATCGATTTGTTTGTCGCCATAATCATATATTCCTATATGTGACGTGCAAAATAGAAAGGGACCTAAGGGTAAAAACTGATTATGTTCAGGAAAGCCATTTTAAAGATTTAAATACGTGTATCTTTGGTGTACCATCACAGAGCGTGTTGGTATTGCTCTTATTTGAAAGCGACACATCTCATGACGTCAGGAACGTGTTGGTCAACCTTGAAAATGCGCGTAGGTCGTCCCTATCTCTTGTTTTGTGTAGTTGGCTTTTACTGTTTTCTACCTAGTGTGCTGTTTCCATGAGTTTGATATCAATTTTGCTCGCGTTTTTTCGAATCCAGGTTTATTTTCTGAAATTATTAATTTTGAATTATAATAAATACTGATTTATAATTCTTTTAAATCGTGGATATCACTCTGTTAGTACCAACATTTTTTCACATAACCTTAGAATCATCGACTTCCAATTTCATAAATCACGCATATCTCTGGAAGGGAACACTTTTGGGGCATGGGATCGGTCTCACTCGATACTCAGATGTTGTCCACATAAAAAAAAGTGAAAATTGATTTTTCTTTACTCTTAGGTCCCTTTCTCTATGCGCTGTCACATATATTCAATTGTGCGATTCCACGAATTATCTCCAGCAAATTACGTAAAAACAAAAGCTTGCTCACAGGGCAAATCACGGCATTACATATCGAAAAAATTTTCATAAATATTAATAGTGCTTGTATGGAGATTTCGTTCGATATCGAATGCCGTAATTTGACCCCTTGAACTTTTTTACTTTAAACGCCAAGAGCCCAGCCATTTTATTATTGCGCTTGTTAGGAGTTTCCCTAGCGCTTTTTTGCTTTCGTTTTTTTATTCACTTTTTTGCTTAGGTGTCACGCATTACGAGAAACTTTTTTTTTGGGAATTCATCTACCGCGTTATAAGAGGGATACCTGTATATTGTCATAACTGCATTCGTTCTTACAACTACAAGCACATGCTTATATACACGCAAAAATTATGCACACACACATACAAAAATGAAAAAGCGGCTATAAAAAAAACAAACGATTTATTATGACAGTGTTGCTAACATAGCAAAAGTTAAGAGCTCAGTTGCATATTACAACAATATGACAGAATTAAAAGTAAGAAAAAAAAACTTATATTGTGTGTACGTATTCATGTGTTTGCTTACGTATGAGTTACTGCATATTCAAAATATTTGTCATTTTAATTTATAAAAAATATTGTTAACAAAATATTTGTTATGTACTTGGAAAGCAGCACACATACATACATACATACATAAATATAAAAAAAAAACACAATAGCAAAGTCTGCTGTACTTGTGGATTTATTATTATACATGTCTTTCATGCAAATTTTTAATATATGTAAGCAAATATTTTTTTTCTTACTACTAAAATGCAAATTTAACAATTTTTATGCTGTTTAAAGAGTTATTGACTTAAGGCTGGTTCTTTTTTATATGGGTAAGAGTCAAAACAAATTGATATTTTTAGTCTTATCAGTATTGGATAAAAATTATTAAAAGTTTTAATAAATTTAATTTAATTGGAATAAATATATTATCTTAAACGAAAATGTCTACTTTAAATTATTTATTTTTTCTACAAAATGATATTTCACTCTATATTTATTAAAGTTTGTTTTTGTATTCACCTTAAAATGTACTTTTAAACATTGAATTATTTATAAATTCAAAATTAAATAACCAAAAATTAAAGCAAACAGATCAGTTTTGATTCTCGTTCCAATAAAATGCAGCCATTTTTTTGTCATTCGTGACTTTTTTTCAATATTGAATATTATGATAAAACATATCAATAAAATAAAAAGACGAACATTTTCAAATCAAATAAAGACTTATTCAAATAAAAATGCTTCGGTATTTTTTTCATTAATTAGAACTTTATGAAATTTAAATGCTTATGGAACAATTTACATCAATAGTTTCATACATTTTCTAACAGTTAATTATTCGTTACTTAAATATTTATTTCAAACCTTTAGCTGAATGTTGAATAAAACAAAATTTTTTTTTGGAAAAAACTAAATTTGTAAAAAATGCAATAATTATACAAAAAATTATAATTTTTTTTTGCCAAACATGCTTTTGAAATAGATTTTAATTCTTATTATTTTCTTTTTTGGCTTTGGTGTTTATAAAGTAACTTATTTTAACAGCGCAAAAATATGTTTTGCATTCTATTAAACTTTTACTAATTGTGATATTTAGTTTTGCGCAGGTCATATTTTAGTAAAAGTATTATATAATTTTTTGAATTTAATAATTGAATAAAAAATAAAGTTTTTTTTCGCTGTACAAGACCATTTGCTTAAAATTTTATTTTAAAGAGAAAGAACTATTAAAAAAAATTGTAGTTCGTGACTCAACTATTTGTATGGGTTTTGTTGTGATGGTTTGTTTTTGCTATTGTTTTGGATATTAAAAGAGAAAAAAGCTGAATTAACCAGAGCAGAGATAAAAAACTTAAGGAGAAAAAATAACGTTATATATGAAAAGAAAAACTAGACGAAGATCAGTACACAGAATATAAGCAAAGGGCAAGGGAAAGGTAAAAATAATTACTCTTAAAACCACTTATTATATTTATTGTTTTTGATGACTTTGCCTACGTAATCAAAATGAGGTGAAATAATAGCGTCTCAAGGTGAGGTAACGAATGACAAAAATCTTAGGCGTTGGCATGATAAGCAAAAATGAAAGAGACGTATTTTGTTAGAAAAGTGAAGTATTTATTGGAAAAGTTTAAGCTTAAGTTAATCAATTTGCCAACAATTTATTATTATTCGTTACTTTATTCCAATAAGAGCAATTTTTTTTTCGAAAAGAACACATAACATATTAATCGTAATGATTTCCGTCATTAAGAAATTCAATTATACAACACCATTTAATTGAAAGAAATTGTAATTCGTTGCATGTATGTATACGAATTTTTTTGTGGTTGTTTCCAATATCTGATTTTAGATTTCAAAGGACAAGAAAATTTTATGAACCACAATATTTTTATTACTGTTGACTTTGATTTAACCAAGCTCTAAAACGAAGTGTCATAATAGTATCTTAAGGTGAGGTAACGAATGATAAAAATTTTAGGCAATGATATTGTTAAAATATAAAAGAAATGTTTTCTTAAGAGATCTGAAGTTTCTATTGAAACATTTTTGGCATTAATTTAATCAATTTTCTAAAATTTGTACTTCGTTACTTGAATATTTATTTCAACAAAAGCTAAATTTGTTTCGAAAATAACAAATTAAATTTAAATTCTAATGATTTTCGTGTTAAATAATTCAATTATAGAAGATCATTTGCTTAAATTTTATTATAAAGAAATTGGTAAAAAAAATGTAATTCGTGACTTGTCTATTTGTTAAAGTAGTTTCTTATATCTGATTTCGGACTACAAAGAAGAAGAAGATTATCTTAATACAGCAGAGATCCCAAAAATTTATAGAGAAAAACGATGTATGAAAGAAAGGAACCTGGGCGAAGAATAGTATGGAGATTGTAAACAAAATGCAAGGGAAAGGTAAAATGAATTACTTTTAAGACCACTTATTTTATTTTTTATTTTTGTTGACTTTGAATTTAAAGAGTTCTGAGCAATCTAAACGAAGTGAAATAATAGCGTCTTAAGGTGAGGTAACGAATGACATAAATTTAGGCCATTGACAAGGGACAGGTTTTTTTACGAGAAGTAAAGTGTTTATTGGAACTTTTTTAGGATTTAGTTTACTAAATTGCCTAACAATTTATCATTCGTTACTTAAATATTTATTCCAATTGAATCAGACAATTTCTTTTAAGAACTAATTATGTTTCAACGGCAACAATTTGAATCGTAAATAATTCAATTATAGAAGTAATTTGATTATAAAAAGAGAGCTTATTAAAAACTTGTAATTCGTGACTTGTCTATTAATATAATTTTTTTTTGTGTTAGCTCCTAATAACAGCAGATAAATAATATCGTATTAAGGTGAGGTAACGAATGACAAAAATTTTAGGTACTTATATGGCAAAAGTGACATGTTTTTTTTAGAGCAGCGAAGTGTTTATTGAAACATGTTTGGTATTAATTTAATACATTTTCTAACAATTTATCATTCCTTACCCAAATATTTATTTTAAGAAAATCAAAAATTTTTCAAAAAGAATACATTATTAGAATTGTAATAATTCGAGTAGTAAATAATTTAATTATAGAAGAACATTTGCTTAAAATTTGATTAAGAAGAAAACAAACTCAGCAAAAAATTGTAGTTCGTGACTTTTATATTTGTATGGTTTTTATTATGGTAGTTTATTATATGTGATTTTGATGTTATTGTTGTTGTTTGTTGGTTTAAAAGGATAAGAAAACTATATTTACCTGAACGCACACGCAGAGTTTTTATAAAAAAAAAATTTTTAAAAAACGGTATGCAGAATTTAGGAAAAAGTCAAAGGAAATATAAAAGGAATTAATCTTAAGACCACTTATTTTATTTTTTGTTTTTGTTTACTTTGATTTAAAGGAGTTCTAAGCCATAAAAGCGAGTCGAAAGAATAGCGCTCGAACATGAGGTAACGAATGACAAAAATATAACAATTTATAGACAATTTTTCTCTCAATCATTACATATTTTATAAAATTAAATAAAAATCGTGCCTACTCGTAATGTTCTTCCCCTTTAGTATGAAAATAAACGAATTTCACCCGAATATTATATTATATTATATATTGTTCTGGTTGTCTACTCTGCAGTTCATTATGATAAGCCACTAGTTTCTTGATATATATTTTTTTAGGTCTTTTATTTGGTGTAAGAAAATCTTACGCCAATTATAACTTTTTTCTGTTTTTTGGAAACATTTTTTTTACTGCTTTGTCTTAGATCGAGAAAATCTTAAACCATTTTCCCAGTTTGTTGCAAACTCTATCAAGTTCTTAAGCACATTTCTTTCTATTAATTATAAATAACAAATATAAAACATAAATTATGTTTTTGGTTTAAGTTAAAAACTTTCTTACAAATGAAAATGTAAATGCAGCAGCAAGATCGAGTACAAAAGAAATGAGACTAAACAAAATATGTCTTCTTCTGTTGCATTTAAAATTGAGTAACAACAACAAAACCAGTTGTTGCACACACTGTGTGTTGTCCTTCCTTTATTGTTGTGTCCTTTTTGTTTTGAACATGCACACAGTGTGCTCATAAATCAAATGTACTACATGGTGATTCCGTTCATTTTTATTTGAAACTTTTATTTATTTTTTGTCCTGTGTCCCCCTCTTTCATGCGCTTATACCTAAACTGCTTAAGAGAAGTTCAAAAACTAAATTAAAAAGAATTTAAACAAAAATGTTCAGCTGCAAAGTAACAACAATGGAAGTTAATACTGAGTCCTTAAATGCATATGATACTCCTTCTGTAAATGTATGTGTGACAATTTGGTCTTATTGCATTTTGTACGTTTATTGGTTGGATTACTGCTATATTGTTCACTAGTTTTGTTAAGTAAAAAAAAAAAAACAAATAAATCTCAAACCATGTGCATGTTACTACTGACATCCGTTAACTTTAACATTTTTGCTTATTTCCTTCCGTGTGTTAGCATTAAAAAAAACAATGAAATATTTGCTTTTTCTCTATTTCTATTTTTATTGGATTTTAATTTAATGCAAACGTATTACGAAAATGAACAAACAGACTAACAAAATAAAGTGAATTATTTAATAAAAGGAATTACAAAAAATTTATATTAAATTTTAATTGTCATTTTTAATCCCACTGCTCTTTATTTCCATACAAACTTTGAACAAATATAATGAAAAATTAATGAGGGTAGTTAAATTTGTTAGATGTTACTATTAATATTTCATCTACTCACACTAATATTATAAATATATCAAATTTGTATGTTCGTATTTCCAAACACTGGGTCCGATTTCTTAAATTCTATTAGCAATATGTAGAACGAAGCCTGTCCATGCACTTATAATATTTCTTTTCTCCTTAAAAACTAAGGAAAGGATCGAGGGATGGTAAAAGCTCCATAACAAAAAATAATTGATTGCTGTTTTAGTAAAGACCTATTAAAGTAAAAGCTTTTCGGTACTAAAAGCAATAAAATAAATTCAGTAAAGTCCGACTTTTTTTTTGGCCTATATACTAAAATATTAGTATTTTCACACTTACATGGTTTTAATTAAAGTTGGTTTTAACGTTAAAAGTAACTGTTAAAACATAATTTTACCATAAAAATTGTTTTTGTTAAAACCAACTTAAAACCATTTTTGAATTGGTTTTAAGTTGGTTTTATGAAATGCAACCTTGTTTCCGCTGTACTAAATTCAGTGCTGCCAAGTTAGAACGACCGAAAGTAGTAGTGAAAAGGAATAGATACCAATTGATATATGTATTTCCAACTTAAAAATAGATGCAGCGGCAAAAAAAATGTGAAAAGAGAGTATCCATTCGACGGAAAACAACGAAAATATTTTTATTGACCTCTGGGAAGTGAAAATAGACAATATGACTGGCATCCATCTGCGGAAAAAAAGGTTAAGCTTATAATATCTGTGGCAAAAAGGGAAAGTGCTTAAGTTGAGATAAGCAAATTTTGAGTTAATGCTAAGTCCGTAATCTGCATATCTTAAAGTATCCCTTAAAGTTATAGCACTATGACTTCTGACTTATTTTTTTAGACTTCTAATCTCATTTAAGTAACACACTATAGTGTGTAAAACGATGATTGGTAAAAAAATAAAGGTTAACAAAGAATTTCCTAATTTAACTGGAAAATAAATAAATTTCTGAAAATCGACTTGAACGCTTAAAAGTGCTCTCCTGTAAAACAGTAAAATATGACTTAAGTACATTTTCCTTATTATTATTTCAGTTCTGGCGATCTATTTTAGTTTTAGTGCTTTTTTTAGTTTTGGTGCTTTTTTCGTTTTGGTAGATTTTTTTTTGCTTTTTGGCATTTTTTTAATTTCTGGCGATTTTTTTCATATTGACGATTTTTTTGGTTCTTGGCGATTTTTTAGTTTTGGCGCTTTTTTCGGTTTTTCGGCGATTTTGTTCGTTTTGGTGATTTTGTAATTTTTGGATTTTTTAGTTTAAGCATTTTTGAAAATTTCTAGAGTTATTACATAATCAAAATTACAATAACAGATAGAACACCTTTTAATATTTTTTCTAAATTTTAGTGTTAGTTGTTGTAGTCTGAATACAAAAATATTTATGTTACATGGGATTTTAAATTTTTTCTTTTTCGTTTCGGACAGACGGACAGACGGACAGTCGGACAGGGTAGCGAAAACAATAGGGTTCCTTGTTACAAACAGAAATCTATCTTAAGCGCCTGTCCATTCCTCACTCAATCTGACCCACCGTCCGCTCCTGTTTGAATGGAAAAGTAACAAAAAAGCCTCTGGGTGCAGTTTGAGGTTGAAAATGTTGCAAAAATGCTGTTCGTAAGATTTTACTTAAAATTTTAGAACACATTTTATTTTTGATTAGCCAAAGAAGCATGGTCCGCACAAAAATCTGCTAGAGGGGTAAGCTTCTACCAGCTTTTATTTTAATGAGACTCTAATGGCTAATAAATCAGTGTAAGTTAAACTCTATTTTTGGTTTAAAATATGTTTAAACCAGCAAACCTATAGAGCAGTACATTATTTTTAAACCAACTACGTCGAAGCCATATGTGCAAACTTTTATAAAAAGCTTTTTGTACTTTTACACCGACGAGAGTACAACTGCCACAACAACAACACAACAGACAACAATGCTTACTCTTACTTTGCAAAGAAACAAGAACAAATTTAAGAGCTTTCAAAGCTGTTTACCTCAAATGCAAATATCAGTGTATGTGTGCTTGGACGTAATTGATTTAAACCATCGCATAAAATTGGCTCGTTTAAACTACCAATACAGGCCATATAGTTTTTTACTTATGGACCATATGTTTTGCATTGAAAGAGCACTCAACTTTTTTTTCTTCAGATCTTGTTCGATATGCTTTCTTACACTTAATTATTCTTTTATACTATTCTACTTGGCCAACCAATACGAAAATACTCGTATAATTTATTTCTCAGTAAAATTTGGCGACCTTTACAACTAATTACAAATTTTAAAATTTTTGGCCTTTTATAAAAAATTAATTGAATTGGTTTAAAAGTTAAAAAATGGGTTCATATGCAGTTTAGTTATTCTTTGATGGGTGCAAACCAGAGAATGACAGAGTATCGTTTTAAGTACTCAATGAGTATTATATGCAAACACGAGTAAAATTTTAAACCAAATACATACGTATAACTACAAACAAACAACAACTATGTTCATACACATTTCTTAAATTACGCAGCACAAACGACTACAACTAAAATTTATAGACAATGATGTGCGTAAATATATAAATACTCTGAGTATTAATCAGCAACACATGCATATATACAGGGCTATATTATTTACACCCATTTTCCATACGATGGCGGGTTATGAATAAACATCCCGAGTATCGTGTGTATATTTTTTGGTCCGTCTGAATATCCATAGCCTGGGTATTAGCATACCCCGGCTATAAGTAAGACAGAGAGTCAGTGCGCTTGATACTTATGTGCATTTTTATTTTTGTTGTAGCATATTTTAGTTTTTCGCCTAAACGTATCGGCGTAAGAACTGTTGTCATTAATCGAAGTTACTAAAATTAAGACAATTTACTTAGACATATTTTTTTTAAGTACTCATTGTCAGTCTCTAGTGCATATCGGTACGAAAACCTCTTTTTATACGTAACTCAAGAGTAGGGAGGTGTTGGAAAAATTCGAAAAGTAGATAAATACGAGTAGTAAATAGATAAATAATAATATGTCAGGTATTTTGTTTTTTGTCAAAAAGTGTAATAAATTTAACATACCCACCTTAATTTTTTTTTAAATTAAAAATGAAATTCCAACCACGACTTCATAAAAAATAAGAAGATTTTGAAGATTATCAAAGTGCCATTACCTTATCTCAACTTAAGCACTTTTTGCCATTTGGCACAGATTTATAAACGTGTTTGTGGTTTCCTATGCCAGAATCAGTTGGCTGAACAAGATATTTGTTTTTACAAAGTTTCAACTCAAATACAGGCGAGAAGTTTTTGTTACTTTTTAAATAGAGTTGTATCTATCATAATGACGACCTACCAAAACTCAGGATCATTAAATTCATAGGCGTAAAAAAGCATTTTTACCCGACTGCGCAACGCAAAGAAGGATATTGTGTTTATCAGTTTTTGTATGTGTGTATGTATGTATGTATGTATGCGTGTATGTGTGTTCCTTTCCGGCACTATATAAACCGAACGCTTGGACCGATTTTAATGATTCTTACTTCAATCGATTTGTCTTAATCCTGGGAGTGTCAGTTATCAAAATTCAATATGGCGGCCAATAGACGCCATTTTGTAAAACGAAATAAATAAAAAGTTGGCAAACTATATCAAAATGGGTATCATTTGACAGGTATTTTAAAATCGTATTTAGGTTTCTCTTATGATTTTTCATTTGGAATGACCATTTACGATATTTAACAGTTCAAAGTTGGTCGCAGTTGGGTTTTTTAAATTTTTGTATAAATACTTGTTTGCCTATGAATTTTTATTTTGCCCTCCCTAGAATTACTAAAAATTGCCTGTAATTATCTCATTTAATATTACTCATGAAAACCATCAGCCCCCCCCCCCCCGCCTAAATTTTTTAGGCATCCCGCAATGATTAAATTTAAAAAATACGTTAAGGTTGGTTCGAAAAATTTATTTCATTTCTAGACTTCAAAAAAAAAATAAAAAAAATAATAATAAAAAAACTATCTAATAATATTAAAAATTCAAATGACTTTGTACATTTATTCTACCAACGAAATTATTTTTTTCACAACAACTGTCCTTTTGTATTCTCACACTTGAACAATAGTAACAACAATAGCCTGATGTGTGTGTGTAAAAAAGAAACAGAAAACAAACAAAAAACATACTCGTACTTTCGCTAAAGCGGAAGGAAACACTCATACAAGTTTATTTTTATACTTTATTGTGTGTTAAGTGCTTTATTTTTAGTTTGTTTGGATGGCATTTAATTATGTGCATGAAGAATTTCAAGGAATTTTTCAAAGTTTTTTTTTTCTGTTATCATTATATTTACTTTTTTTTTGTGCCTTTTGAATTTGTTATAGAAAATTCTTACAAGTGTAGGAAGGAGTTCACTAAAATGACAACAAAAGTATGTAGGTACCTACCTGCTTTACAAAAAACTTCTGACATTGTCATTAATTTAGACAAAAATCTCAAAACTAAGTAAAATGGGTAGAGGAGGAGGAGGCGTAGCATGGTTGGTTATATGGCATTTGATTGTAAACTAAAAATTCTTTGCACCTCATGTGGCATATAATTCATTATTTGTTACACACTATTTTGTACAATAGCAACGCAGCTAAAGTGCATTTCTCATTTTTTTTGCTAACTGTTTTTTCTTTCTTTTTGGTTTGTTTCTTGGTTGTGCTGCTAATATTTATGATTTTGTAATGAAAATTTTAGGTGTGAATGTGTGTTTCCATCTGCGTATGTATTCGACAGCATTAATTCTTGTATTTTGTTGTTGTCCTACTGTGTAATGTTTTGCTTTGTAAATATACTCGTTACTCTCGTTACTTGTAAATATAATATATGAACCGTTTGCATCTAAACTGACATAAGTATTTTGTTTAAGAATATGTAGTTACATTTGTTTTTGAAGTTTTATTATTTTCAAACAATAAAAATTTATAGTAAAGATCACACACCCAGAGAAAAAACAGCTTAAAATAAATAAAAACCATATTGAATTAATAAGAAACATTAACGAAAGTCTAGTCATGTTGAAATTTCTTATTTTAATATTGAAAAAATATTAATTTACAGTATTAAATTATTAATTTACTTATTTTTAAGTATCTCAATATACATTTTCTATTGTATTGAAAATGGTTGAATTGGTGTGACGCATTCTTATTTTTAAGTTGCGGCTTTTCCCTGAGTGCACTATGCAGCAAATGAAGACTTTTGGCAAAACGCAAAGAAAGGACACAATGGGCTCGATAGTGCCACGATAGGATAATATAACCCTATACTCAGTTTACTTAGTTTGATGATCAAACTTTTTTTATGAGCATCCAAGGATATTGAAAATCAGTGCGCCTTCAAACAATGTCATCATCAGTTTTTGGCCAACAGCTAATTCTGACTTTACAGAGCTTAACTATATACAGCAATAATAAACCTAAGAGTCTACTTAACAAACCTTATTTACATTTTAGGCCAAAAAAATAATTTCTTAGGACATTTCTTTTTTGCAAAAGTTAAGAACAATTATTTTTATATCATTCACCAAAAATGGTAAAAAGTATATCTAGGTATAGCATTCCGTGTATAATTAACACAATGTTTTCATGGGACCAATAAAGTATATATATTCTAAGTCCTTATGAATATGGAAGCGATGTGCGACCGTCCGTCTATCTGTCTTAGACTGTTGTATCATAAATGGTCCCAAATAGATTCGTATAGAAAATCAGCAAAATACCTTTGGACGGTTTCAGAGCTGGAAAATTTTAATTTTTTTTATATAAAGGTATCTAGGTAAAACTAATTGTTGGGTTTTTGTTAAATAAACATATTTTATGTATCAGTACGAATAAAATTGGTTCTCAAAATCAAAAAGACGACTACAGGCTTGGAAAATTGTATCTTGCTTCTTATATAAAATAACTTACTACAACTAGTTATTTCTTTTTCTCTATAAAGTAAACATATTTTATACTTAAAAAAATATTTTGATATTACAAAATAGAAAAAATAGATGATTTCAGGGTTGGAAAATTTTCAGCTTTTGATATGTAAAAGAAACTACCTCAAACTATTTTTTTTTCTCGACGAATTAACGGCCTCACCCACGATATCCGATCGACTTGTCGCACATTTACATTTGAAATAACTATAAAATATTAAAATTTGTTTTTGTTTTGAATGTAAGTGTGCGATAAGTCGAACGTTGTCGACATCGTGGGTTTGGCCCTAAATATATTTTATGTTTTAGAAAACTATATTTCTGTATAAAATATGAGAAATATATATAAACCGGAAACTTTAAAATTTCTTTTTGGTTTATAAAAGTAACTAAATAAAATAATTTTTTTCTCTTTTATTTTTTCTAATTAACGATTTGAAAAATTTCTCGTTGAATGAAAGGCTTAAAAATTTCTAATTTTTTTGCTAATTCATACATAAAACATTTTTTGGATGTAAATTTCATTAAATAGTTAAACAAATTTTAGACGAAAATTATTTCAGGATTTTTCTTGAAATTTTTGTTTTAACACAGCATCGTGAGCATTTCTCAAGACTATTAAGGAATTATATTTTTAATAAAGTAATGAAAATGTAAATAATTTTGTTTTGTTAGGAATGATGCGATTTTTTATTGTAGTGACTTGTACCATTTTCAAGCTGAACGGCTTATATGTTCAAACATAAAGAATTTTTCCCATTGTTACATTTTATGTATGTGTTTGCGACCTTCTGGTATACGCTTATAAAGTGAAGATTTTAATACCACCGGCTGTCTCAAAAGTTAGTTTGTTCTTAGTGGAGTGATTAAATAAATTCAATAAAATGCGACTTTGACTTGCACACGAAGAATTCCGTACTGACAATACAAATGTAATACTATACAAACTTTAGCGTTTTTTACCTAATGTAGACATCTTTAAACAATATTTGTTTAAGCGTTTTTTTATTTCAGCCTTTTTTCGTTAAGTTAATTTTAAATTTTTTTGGCGGTTTTTTAAATTATAACGCTTTTTTGTCTTGCGTTTTTTCCTTTTTTTGATTTGGTGTTTTTTCGTTTTTTTGGCGTTTTTTTTTCGTTTTGTGAATTATTTTCGGTTTTAACGATTTTTTGAGTCTATGCATTTTTTAGGTTTTGTAACTTTTTTGTTTTAATGATTTTTTTTCGGTTTTTGGCGATTTTTTGCGAATGTTTTTTACTTCCAGCGATTTTTTTTAGCTATGGCGTTTTTTTCGTTTTGCCTATTTTTTTCGGTATTAACGATTTTTTAAATTTTAACGTTTTATTTTAGGTTTTGGCGCTTTTTTTGTTTTGGTGATTTTTTCGGCTTATGACGATTTTGTCGGTTGTTTTTTGCTTTTAGCGTTCTTTTTAGTTTGAGCGTTTTTTTTTTCGTTTTTCCGATTATATTTTTCGGAATTAGCGATTTTTCTTAGTTCTAACGTTTTTTTTTTAATTTTAGCGTTTTTGATTTGGTGATTTTTTTTCGGCTTTTGACGATTATTTCGGTTGTTTTTTACTCTTAACGATTTTTAGTTTTAGATTTTTTTAGCTATGGTAATTTTTTTTATTTTTGGCAATTTCGTCGGTTGATTTTTTTTACTTTAAACGATACTTTAGTTTTGCATTTTTTTCGTTTTGCGGACTGTTTTCGGATTTGTCGATTTTTTTAATTAAAAAAAATTTTTTTTAAATTTTAAATCTGTTTTGGTGATTTCCTTCGCCTTTAGACGATTTTTTCGGTTGGTTTTTACTATTAGCGATTTTTTGTTATTTTTGGCGTTTTTTATTTTCGATTTGCCTATTTTTTTCGGTTTTGTGGATTTTTGTTGTTGTAGTGTTTTCTTAGATTAACTTTTTTTTATATTTTCGGGTTTTGGCGATTTTTTCATTGTTTTATACTTTTAGCATTTATTTTAGTTTAACCGTTTTTTAAATTTTGCTGATTTTTTTCGGATTTTCTAGTTTTTTGATTTTTACATAAATACATACAAAACACGAAATTTCGACTCAAGCCAATATTATTTATTGCCACAGATGTGCAATGGCTTTGCGTGAGTACCTGCCTTACGGCCTACCTCACGGGTGCCAAAGCATCGAGTCCAGTTTGGGGACGCCAGACCAACTCCCCCGTGAACACTCACAGTTCACACCTATGCAATACATAAGTGCGCCTTGAGGGACCACAGGTTGCAAACCTTATATATAGTTATCCCTGTACTATATTTAATTACCTTGCTTAGGTAATTGGGCTATCTAAACTCTGCTGCTATGAAAGTGAACATAGCAGCTCTGTTGAATGGCAACAGCACCTAGAATAGTGTCTGGCTGACCGCGTCACACCAATCACTAGCATTGATTTAACACTGGGAAGCCAAGACTATTCTCCCAGCGATTTTGGTAGCAACCACAGCCACTTTACAGAGAAAACAGATTCGTTGAGACAACCGAATTTGTTGCCAATCGAATTTTGGCAGTTGCACCAACTATCATAGAATTCTGGTACAACAACTGCAATTTGCTTGTGGTACCCTATATTTTAATTATAACCCTTAACCAAATAGTTGCAGCAAAAGAAAAAATTGGTTAACAGTATGGAATTTGAAATGAAAGTTATTATTTCTACCGAAAATATGGTTAATGTAACTAAAACAATATCATAATTGGTATTTGTGAAAGAAAAATTGGCCTTCCTTGCCGAAATAAAAATAAACAAAAAATACACAATTTAAGAAATTTATTGTTTAGCATATTGCCATAAGTTTATTTTAATTAAAATTTATTTATTTGGTGAAGCATGTCTGTATGTATTTCTTCAACCACACATTTTAAACAGCCACAAACCTGTTATCTTATGCACAGACTTTCAAAAACCATTTGAGAATTCACAAATCATAATATATTTGAAAGTCACAAAAGTTAATTTTTAATTTGCTGCAACGAGTATAAACTATGATAGAAAGCTCAACCTATAGTTAGTTGCAGCAACTGATAGAAAGTATTTATTTTAACATTAATATAGAACGAAAATTTTTTAGTTGCCAATACCAAAAGTTGGTAGTAAAATCCAATTCATAATATTTTATTCGGTTGTGTTAACCAATCAGTTAATTAGTCACGACAAAAGCATACGATCGGTTGATGCAATCAATTTAAGAATTGTCAGAATCATATCTTTATTACAATTATGCCCTTATGGCAATAAACATGGATTTTTTTTTGGATTAACAGAAAATTGATTGCGTGAACTGAAATATAGTTTATGCAAATGATATTTTGTTGGACTAACCATTTTCCAACCAATCTTTTTTCTGGGTGTACGATAATTCTCAGGCTTCCACGCTATGGTGTTGTGTATACACCATAGCGAGGTCCCCAAGAGAATTCCTCAACCATTGCCGGCACAGCTGAACCACCCTCGCGAGAAGAAAGCAAGCTGACGCCACCAAAATCCTGTGCCTATTACGATCAGACACCGCAGCATCCGTGCCCTGGGGTCATATCAAGGGCGTGCAACCTTTTGAGCACAGGATTTTGATAGCCGCAATGCTTTTATCTCTGAGCAGCACTGCTGTCGGGCAACCGGTACCCGTAGCACCAGAAGTAGCCTCTGGTCAGACCTCGCAGATCCACCTTTATTAATAAAGGCTTCACTACTACTATCTTTTGAACTCAGGGGCAGTTCTAGGTGATCATGCACCTAACTGACAACAACGGTCCTTCTTTGTTTGTTTTCCTTTTATAAATACATGCACATCCTTTGCTCTGTTATTTCAGAGATCGGGTAGTAACACATAAGTTTTACGGGTAATAAGCCAAAGGTCCGCCAGCAGAAAAAACTTCATTACCCTTAGCTGGGGCCCCGGGATTGCCACACCCGTCGTCAATTTGACTCCCCTGGGGGGTATTTATTGCCACAGATTTAAAAAAAAAATTTTACTTAAGAATATTATAAGAGAAAAATCCGTCACGTACGCTATTTAACTTCCTTCATTATAAAATCAGCCAAAAGTCTTTTTTGTTTCAAAATTACTGATAATAAAGGAAAAATAGTTGGCTTCGTGTAAGAAATTAAAAACAAGAAAAAAAAACTTCACAATTCGCAGACTTTCGTATACTTTTACATGCACCTTGATATCAGTTCCATTTTATGTCACGTACGCTATGCCTTTATTTCCCTCGATATTTTGGACAACAGGGTTCCAAATGTAATAATTATTTTTTCGCATATAGTACGCCCTGAATGGAACATAACAACAAAATGTTTTTGAGTTACTTCTATTTTTTCAGAATCTATTCCACTTTGTAGGCGTACAAATGTCACGTACGCTGATATGGAAATGCCCATGTGGCGATTTTTTTGTTGCATTTTAGCGATTTATTTTATTTTTGGTAAAATTTTTCATTCTAGCGATTTTTTCGTTTTGGCTATTTTTTTTTTTTTTGTTTCAGCATTTGATTAATTTTGGGATTTTTAGTTTTAGAGTTTTTGAAAATTTCAAGATTACATAGTCAAGATTACATCAACTGATAAAAAACCATTTAATTTTAATTTTTTTTTTTTTTTTTAAATACACTAACTAGGAAATTTCAAAAAGTCTGTATACTCGTATAATTGTCTGAATATTACGTACGAGTTTCACTATTTTTCATTGCTCGCTTCAGAAAACCCTTTAATTATTTACTTTCGTATACTGGCTGATGTAGCGGCTAAAGTTTTACATGTTCTGTGAAAATTTCAGATCCATAGCTTGTACGGTTTTCGAAAAAAATAACCTATGGCAGACAGACAGACGTTTACCGTAGCGAAAACAATGGGGTTACTTATCACCTTTGGTGTCGTCAGAAAAGCGTTCATTGTAATAAGTAAATTATCATACCGTCCACGTTATTAATAAGTTAAAATAATATAAATACATAATATTTTATATTAAGTTGTTATTGTTGTTGCCTCTGCTCTCTTGTTGAAAAATGTGTGAAAAGTTTTCATTGTATCTGTGAATGCATTTCCCAGGGAGAGTAACACTTCTACAGCTGTTTCAAATGTTATAGGAAAAAACTTTATTTATGAGATCATGACACAATGATAAAATAGAAGTTTAAACAAACAACTATGACCACTTTTATATAGTGTTGTCTTTTAATTCTTAATAATGGCATATTAATCATTTAAATTTAATATTAAATTAAGGATGTGAAAAAGGTAGTCTGATTTTGTGTTGACTTAAATTATACGAGTATAAATGTAAGGTATTAAAACTTAACTTATAAATTATCTTGATATGTGTAGTAGTGGATTTTGTCAGTAAGTAAGTCGTATTTTGCAATAACACTACCAAAATGGACAGATTTACTATGAAAATCAGTCATAAGTTCACGAAAGTTATAGACAACTTCGTGGTTTCAGCGATGAGAGTAATTTTTGATTTGAGTTACTGATATTCCATTTTTTTAACCAATCTATCCCAAATTGTCCTTTTAGTTGTTTACATTTGGTTTTTTGTTATAAATTATAATTTTCAACTTCATTTTTATTAGCCTTATTTATAAAACTTATTAAAGTGTTTTTAAAATACACTATCATAAAATTTTTTTCTTAAAAAGTCTTAATAAGTTTTACAAATAAGGCGGTATAAGTTTAATATAACAAAAAAAAAATTAATAAGAAGTGAGGTGTCTAGAGCTATGCTGCTTAGGTATATAAAACAATATGATGATGCCAAATCCGCGGCAAATACTTCAAAACATTTCCATTTATTGCCTATTGTTTTTTTTCTATCTGAATGCAATTTATTTAATCTGTTGCTTGTGCTCATGTGCAAAAACATTACAAGAACAATTTGAGCAATCGTCTCATTCACTTCAAAGAACGAAACAAAACAAAATCAAAATTTTTATTTCGTTTACTTATGTTCTCTAAGTACAACAAAATTAAAACAAAATGAAATTTATAATTATAATAGTGTCGATTATTTGTGTTACGAAAATCATGTCCTAGCTCTTGTGTCATGGCAGAAAGAGCATAGCTCTAATACAACACTTAATTGCTGATTTTTCTCTTCTGCATTCGTTTTGATATGTTTCTTAACGGTTGAATTTCTTCAAAATATATTTTAAAGGAAATGCTCGGAAAGGTTCGCCTTTAATAACTGAACGAAAATTAGCGATCACTAATAAGAACGATTTTGATCAAGTTTATGCTCTAGCTAAAAATATCAAATTTAAAAGAAGTTAATAGTTCATATTTTCTAAACAAAGCTTTAAGGCTTAAGTGTTAAGAAGAAAAAAAAAATTAAAACATTAAAACACAAACTGCGACCAACTTTAAACCTTTAAAGATTCCAAATGGTCATTTGAAATCAAAAATCTTTAGAGAAACCTTAAGCTGAGTTTCAAATATCTGTTGAATGGGCTGATAAGCACAATAGCTTTGTTTACGTCGCCCAGTCCTGTAAATTTTTTTTTAGATATAAATAAGCGAAATCTTGTTGCTTGTATTAAGAGAAATAAATTCAGTAAAGTGCGACTTTGACTCGCGCACGAAGGGTTCCGTACGTTGGGCTTTGAGCATTTTTTTTAATACAGTGTTTGTTACGTTTTTTCAGCTGAAAAAATTTTTTTTATTGTTTTTCGCTTTAAATTTTGGCGATTTTTTTTTTAATTTTCGCGATTTTTTTCATTTTGGCTATTTTTTTTGCGATTTTTTTCATTTTGGCGATTTTTTTTTCATTTTGGCAATTTTTTTAATTTTGGCGATTTTTTTAATTTTGGCGATTTTTTCATTTTGGCGATTTTTTTTTCATTTTGACGATTTTTTCATTTTGGCGATTTTTCCGGTTTTCTGCGATTTATTTTCGATTTAGAAATTTTTTTTAATGTGGTGCTTTTTTTTCGTTTTGGCGATTTTTTTTTTATTTTGGCGATTTTTTTTCGGTTTGGCGATTTTATAATTTTGAGATTTTTTTGCTTTACCGTTTTTGAAAATTTCAAGAAGTTTGGTCTTACGGTTTCCAAGATACAGCAAGTTATCAAAATTACATAGTCAAAATTACATTAACTGATGGTACACCCTCTAATTAAAATTTTTTAAATTTTAGTGTTAATTGTTGTAGTCTGTATAAAAATACACTAACTTTACAAATTTCAAGTGCATATACATACAATTGTATGTATATTACATGGGATTTTAACATTTTTCGTTGCTCGTTTTGGCACACCCTTTAATTTCCAACTCTCATGTATTTGTTGTTGTAGCGGCCAAGGGTCTACACACTCTGTCCAAATTTCAGGTCCGTAGCTCTTACGGTTCTCGAGAAAATACCCTGTGACGGACAGACGGACGGACGGACAGACGGACAGACGGACAGACGGACAGACGGACAGCGTAGCGAAAACAATAGGGTTCCTTTTTCACCTTTGGTCTACGGAACCCTAAAAAGCTGTCAGTATTTAACCGACTTATCCTAATTTTTATTTTTATGCAGCATTAATATATGTGAATGCAAGTCAAATAAAATAAATAAAATTATATGTATGTATATTTTAAATTAAAATTTTTTTTAACACACAAGAGAAAGTCAAATTCCAGCATTAAAAGGACATGAAAAGAAATATGTTGTAAGCAAAATATTTCAACATGCAAAAGCTTGTAAGACCATATGGAAAGAAGTAACTTTTTTGTTAATGTTTTTTTAATTTTCAAATAAAAGTTTGTCAATTATGTAAATTTAGTTTAAGAGACATTTGCAGACGTCAAAATTAATCCACAATATGATTTGCAGAATTTAAAGTTTGCTTTTATTTAACCAACATTTTCAAAATGTTTTTTTAAGTAAAAAAGAAATTATGAACATTTAGATGAACGAAATTTTTATAAATAAGAAATTTGAAAGTAAGAAGAAAAAATCTATATCTATTTTATTTAACAAAACATTTCCTCTTAAAATTTTTTTTAGCAATTGTGGATACGTATGACTAATATTTGCGTCACCATGAAGTAAAAATAAGTATACGCAGTGGGTAGATTATAAATTCTTATTTCAAATCAAGATTGCGTTGATTTCTACATAGAAACAGTCACATAAGTTATTTTATAATTTATAAACAGTATAGCCAATCTGTGTATGATTATACGTATTGTGTGTAATTTCTACTTACGCGTGTAGGCCATGTGTACATAATTACTTTCATATGTATATAATTTTACTTAGGGTTGTATTTTTATAGTTTATTTTTAACTCCAGCCTACATAAAAGATGTATAAGAAAACAAATTGGAGGAATGATGTCATTGCAATGTGCGATAATATGAAAATACTTCTAAAATGACGCACTATATGTCCAATACCAGGTAGCATGGTGACTTTCTGAAAAACATAAATACGATTTTTAAGGCGTGATGTGGTCACGTGAAGTCGTTAGCTTATGCTGATAAGAGTTACTTATCTCAAAACTTACGCCTTAAAAGCCAAAATATATTGTATTATTTGTGACATGCGACTAGCAATGCTCTAAAAGGTGGCTCAAAAATTGAACGCAAAGAAAAAGTCGATTAATCGATCACCGATAATACATATGTATAAAAAAAATTCGTACTAAAAACTATTACTTTCACAAAAATTTAATTGTATTCGTTGAACTAAAAGTACACATTTTTGCTTAGTTGCAATTACAATTACAATAATAATTACAATTGAAAGAACAATTACAATTACAATTACAATTACAATTACAATTACAATTACAATTACAATTACAATTACAATTACAATTACAATTACAATTACAATTACAATTACAATTACAATTACAATTACAATTACAATTACAATTACAATTACAATTACAATTACAATTATAATTACAATTACAATTACAATTACAATTACAATTACAATTACAATTACAATTACAATTACAATTACAATTACAATTACAATTACAATTACAATTACAATTACAATTACAATTACAATTACAATTACAATTACAATTACAATTACAATTACAATTACAATTACAATTACAATTACAATTACAATTACAATTACAATTACAATTACAATTACAATTACAATTACAATTACAATTACAATTACAATTACAATTACAATTACAATTACAATTACAATTACAATTACAATTACAATTACAATTACAATTACAATTACAATTACAATTACAATTACAATTACAATTACAATTACAATTACAATTACAATTACAATTACAATTACAATTACAATTACAATTACAATTACAATTACAATTACAATTACAATTACAATTACAATTACAATTACAATTACAATTACAATTACAATTACAATTACAATTACAATTACAATTACAATTACAATTACAATTACAATTACAATTACAATTACAATTACAATTACAATTACAATTACAATTACAATTACAATTACAATTACAATTACAATTACAATTACAATTACAATTACAATTACAATTACAATTACAATTACAATTACAATTACAATTACAATTACAATTACAATTACAATTACAATTACAATTGCAATTGCAATTGCAATTACAATTACAATTGCAATTACAATTGCAATTTCGCCTATGGCAACACTTGCTAAGAATGAAGCAAAGGGACCAACAAAAAGTTCCCTGATTTAAAAAAATTAAAAACAACTATTTTATTAAAATGTTCGCTGATTAAGAAAGTACCTCCAAAGGGAATGGAAGTATTATCGCAGCTGGATCACACTTAATATAAATCTGTTCTAACATGATAAACCAAAAAAAAATCTACATACAGTGAAACCTCTCATAATGAACATTTCTCATAACCGGATACCTCTAATAACCGGACAAGTTCTGTAGATCCAAAATTAAAATAAAAGAATGTGTACCACTCTCATTAGCAGACACCTCTGATAACCGGACAAAAATGAGAGGTTTCACTGCACATATTTCGACTGCACATATAAGAATCCAAACATTGAAAATTATATTTACACTGCTTAATAAACATTCCTCACAGTGGGCGACTGGCTTTGATGCTATTGATTAAGAAAAGAATCTCGCGAGGCTTGTTTTGCGGGACAGTGCTTTAAATACATTTACTATAATGTGTTGGCCTTTCGAAATTTTTAGGTACAAGTTCTGATAATTGATCGTAGATAGTTTGCGAATCACCCATTATGAGCTTTGTGTGATTGATGCTGGTCTTTGAGATGCTGTTACACTAATTTATTCTTAACAATTCCTTACAAAATGATCTTATAAGCAAATAAAGCGAACCAGAAAATGTCATTACAGTTACATTGTTCCAGACATAACAAAGGCAATGTTATACAGTTTTAAGGAATTAAGCTTTTCCGCGTATTATATAAAAAAAATTAAATCCTCGATGCTCAAATTAAAGGATAACTTATACATAAAACCACTAAAATATCCATGAGTCAACAAAAAAATTTTTAACAACCAAAAACATACAAAATAAACAAGCTTAACAGCGATTTTAGATTATTCTCCCTTGTTTTATTATATTTTGAAATTATGAATTCTGTTTCCATGCATGAACGCATTTATTTATTTGTTCATATTTAAATAAATTTTATTGTTTAACATAAGTTGATGTTCCTTTTCATTGCCATAACTGTGGCATGTGTAGTCGCTTGTTTTTTTCTTTCTTTCTTTCAACTAAATGACAATTTAACAAATGTTTTACAATAGTTTATATTTATATTCACTGCATGTGTAACGACAACATGTTGTCGAATATTTTGTGTTGAAAATGTATTTAGTTTATAGCTTTTTATACATTGATACAGTGGTGGTGAAAAAAAGAGTAACAGCAAATCGACTTTTTGTAATAAATTTCTATTTTGTGTGCTAAATGTGAAATTTTTGAGCTTTTCAAAAATATAAGCTTGTTTTTAAATTTTTTATGCATAATGCATTTTTTGTACAATAATTTTAAAAATTAGTTTAGCAACCCTGGAATCGTCTTTTCGGTTTTTTTATGTTTTTAATAGCAATCTCATTCTGATTGAAATATAAAATAGGTTTATTTATATATTTGTGGCAATAATGAAAAAGCACTTAAGTCATATTTGACTGTTTTGCAGGCGAGCACTTTTAAGCGTTCAAGTCGATTTTCACATATTTATTTCTTTTACATGTAAATTGGAAAATTCTCTGCTAAGCTTTATTTTTTTTAAGCAAACATCGTTCTACACACTGTAAATAATACATTTAAGCTAAAATATACCAAAGTATAACCTTAACTAAGCTATTATTCCAAATGAGATTAGAAGTCTTAAAAAGATTAACCGCAATTCATTGTGCTATAACTTCTTGAAAAATCGCACAAATGAATTCAGATTTTGACCAGGGATACTTTCAAATATGCAGATTACGGATCTATCATTAACTCAAAATTAGCTTATATCGACTTAAGCACTTTTTCCTTTTCGCCACAGATATATACAGGTTGATGGTCCCATATAGATTGGTATTGAAAATCAACAAAATCGAAAGGACGATTTCAGAGCTGGCAAATTTTAACTTATTTTTTTCTATATAAAAGTAACTAGCTAAAACTAATTTTTATCGTTTTGTTAAACAAAACATATTTTATATTTCAATCAGAATTAAACTTGTATTCAAAATATCAAAAAAAAAAAAAACAAAAATACGATGCCAGGGTTGGAAAACTGAAACTTTTTTGGTATATAAAAGTAGCATACTAAACAAATTTTTTCTTTTTCTCTATAAATTAAACATATTCTGTATTTAAGGGAGAAAAATATTGGTATAAGAAATTAGAAAAATATAAATGATTATTCCAGGGTTGGAAAACTATTTTTTTTTTATATAAAGGAAACCAAGTCAAATTAGTTTGTTGTTTTCCTTTATAAATTAATTATAATTGATGTTTTAGAAAGAAAAGTTCGTTATAAAAAACTAAAAATATAAAAGACACAAAGCTCCAGAGCTGGAAAACTTAAACTTTTAATGATATATAAAAGTAGCTAAATAAAACTAAATTTTTTTTTAATTTTTTCTTCAAAAATTTGGTTCCATAGTTGAACAGTTTCTTCTAGCTTTTGTAGAAAAAAAAGTATCTAACTAAAACCAGTTCGTTTTTGGCTATTCATTTAAACATTTTATATATTAGGAGTTTTTATATGAAAACCTAATTTACACACAAATGCAGGGTGTAATTAGTTTGGGTTCCTTGTAGATGTTTTTAAATATAAACTTGTTTTACTTCCAATATGTCTCGATTAATATAGTAATGGATGGTTGGTTGGTTGGTTAACGTGGCTGCCTACTACACGCAGACATTCAAGTATAATCTAGATGATTCCTTTTTGAATGGACCACTAGACTTACCGGTGTCAAACTAAGTAGAACCTTATCTAAGTATTCTGATACGATGATCGTTACTTAATCCAAAACGTCGCGCTTAGATATCTGACAAGGTCACTCAGTCCAATCTCAGATAAATCTGAAAAATCATCTAGTACATGACTTCCTAAAATTTTGTGTCTCGAGAGATGCAAAGGTGGACATTCGCAAAGGAAGTGGAAGATTGTTTCTACTTTGCTTTTTTCTCGACAACTACGGCAGAACTCATTATAGTACAGACCTATCCTACTAGCATGTCTGCCGACCGTGCAGTGATCCGTCAAGACTGCAATGATCATGATGGCCCCATCTTCTGGCAACCTTGCACGTGACTATATTACGCCATCCACATTCAGCCTTATAGAGATAGTGCTTGAATATATCCCTTCTAATAACACCAAACGGCATGGCTAACGATTCGGCATTGGAGGCATTCATAGCAGAGCTAGCTCTAGCCAGCTCTATCCAGCTCTTGCCAGCTCTATCCAGCTCTTGCCAGCTCTACCCAGCTCTTGCCAGCTCTAGCCAGCTCTTGCCAGCTCCACCCAGCTCTTCCGTCCCTCGTGGCCTTGGAGGCATTCATAGCAGAGCTAGCTCTAGCCAGCTCTAGCCAGCTCTATCCAGTTCTTGCCAACTCTTGCCAGCTCTTACCAGCTCCAGCCAGTTCGTCCGCCTCCTTGTTACCTAAAAAATTGCTATGTGCTGGAACCCAGATTAGGGTGAGGTCAGCCTGACCGCCCAGTCTAAATAGCAATCTCTTTCACTTTTCATCTAGAATAGACTTAGTGATATAAGGTCCTTGGGAATAGAAGCGCTGCTTGGCTGCCGACAATGGGGTAGGGATAGTTATTTAATTCAGTTTTGAATGTCCATAGGCAGTAGTAGTTGGCATGTTGACTACAAAACCGAAGGTGCTGGGTTCGATTCCAGTATCTAACAGTCATATTAAATAACAATATTACGCATTTTTCTGATGTACATTAGTGTGCCTTTGTATCAGTTGTTGTAAAAAGGTTCAAGTGATGAAGGTGTAGTTACTGGCCACTGAACTATACCGACTTCAGCAGATACTGATTCTAATGTAACATCAGAATGCCCTCTTTCGTTGAGTAGCAGAATCATTGGCGAAGTAAAATAACCTACAAAATGGCTACTAAACTAAAACACAGCTTCAAAAATATTTATTACGCCTCCTTTAACACCAGAGGCGCTGCAACACTGAATCATTAAAAAACGTGCAAAAAGCAGAGTTGTAAAAGAATGCAGATTTCCTCTAACTCTTGCTTTAACCATCCCTCTTTTCTTTCACTATCTCTTTTCTAAAAGAGGTAATATCTAGTAATAATAGTAGGCATTCCTTGCCTGAGTGTTACTTCTCTTTAAAAAAAAAGTGACTGATTTAAAGAAGTGTTAGAACTCGAGTCGCTTCCTTGCACTTAAAAACCAGCTTTGTTACTAGTTTTGTGTTGGTTCCCTTCCCTTAAGGGACTTTTTTTTCTAGTTACCAATGCGAACTTAATTATTTGCTAACTGCCATTAATTATGGTAAAGTGTTTTTTGTTTCTCAAATGTAATCTGTGGCAATTGTATGTAAAAATTTTGTGTCAATCACACTATTATTCTGACTGCTTTTAACTGTTGCAATAAAAAAATGTAGAATGTAGAAAAATAGTAGTCACATACGGATCTGTAATTGGTAGCAGTTTGTGGTTAAGTCCAATTCCTCAATATCATTGAAATGCTGACAAATGTATTATTTCAGTATGATATTTCCTAAACCTTAACATAAAAGAATAATGTAGCAATTTTGCAACAATGACAGTTTAGTGGCATTTCAAAAAAAAAAATAATACTTTCAACATAATCAACATATATTTCGTGGTTAATTTTGGGCTTTAAAATTGTGCAAAGTCCAAACATGGCATTACAAATACTTTTCGCCTTTTCTTGTTTGTTAGAATAATATTAGCAAATTTTACGAACACATGATTAACCAGGCAAAATTTGCATGCAATTTTTGGCTATAAAATGTCATACTGTCAAATATTTCAACTATAATTTGTTAAAGCAGAAATGAGCAAGTGTGCAAAATTAACACAAACACAATCACGCATTCCCTAATATAACAAGTCATTTTAGTTTTTGTGTGGGGGGCGGAGGTGGGGGTGGGGGGTTGGGTTTTGGTTTTAGTGCATGTTACATTTGCGCTGCTGCTCATCATCATCATTATTCTAATCCACAAAATTTGTTTGGAGGGCACATTTGCATACATTGTAAATTTTTAACAACGCCATCACGTTCTTATCATTGGAGTGTGTGCGCTGTAGGTTCTGTTTTCCTGTTTTTTTTTTTACTCGTATCTATGTGTAATATTCTGCTGTTTGTTTTTACATTGAGATTTACGGCATTTCTTTTGTATTAGTTTCTCGTTTTATATAGAGTTTTTCACACTTTGCACTCGCATTTACATGAGCTGGGGTATTGGTTTAAGGTTTCACGGCGCGACCTTTAAGTATGCAAAGCGCAAACAAAAAATCCTACTTTCCATGAATAAGTTTTATCAATGCGAACGAACAAATAGACTCGTAAGCAACAAATCATGTTTCATATTGCATGATATGAGCAAGTAAATTATATGCCACTGATTTGGTTATTTTGCTTTTTTGTTTTCTCTGCCACATCCCAAAATGTTGATTTAGAATAAATTTTATTGTTAAATGCATTACGTGTTTTTTATTTCATCAAAAATTCGTATGAGAAATGTAAAAGAGGAGCGTTAAAGACTTAAAGTTACAAAACTAATGCAGAGTTTATTCAATAATTAAACCAAAAAGTTCTTAATTATTTTGTGTGATCTTTATTTTTCTCTATGATTCGATTAGGCTTAAGCTGGGTAGCGCTCTGTAGACACTAAATGGCACTTTACTTTTAGTGCTAACTTATTATGACAAACATGAGCAGAACGTAACAACATGGTGTTTTCGATGGCCACCATACCACACATTATCGTCAGCCTGCTTGTGTTTGGTCCACTGCACGTAGGGACAAATAACCGATTTACGACGACAAAAAGGGAATTTTTTATTTTGTCAAATGTAACCACTATTGTACATAATATATTCCATATACTCGTACCAGTACACAATCAATCTCTAAGTATTTCTTCTATTTTAACTCATCACATTAGTCTTTACTTCTGTTACACTTACTTATACCTCTCAGCAGCATCTATAGCATTTATTGTTACTCCTCTCGACAATTTTTTTTTGTAAATTTGAAGTTTTAAGTTTTCTGAGTATATATTTCAGCATCAGGGGCCCGTTTCTCAGAGCTACAATTTAAAAATCTACAACACTTTTACAAATTTTATTGTTGTAATTTGTAGCTTTGAGAAACGGCCCTTAGGTATCTAATTTAATTTATTATTAAAACAACAATTTATATGTGGTATAGATATAGTATACTGTTTTTATTATAAAATATATTGAAAATATTATTTTAGCTAGAACTTTTAAAAAAAGTTCCAAGCAGTTCCATAAGTTTTCCTTATACATTAAAAGAATTTTGCTTCCTAAGTCTAATGAAACAATTTAATAAAAATTTTTTCACAAATCGAATGAAAATTTCATAAATACTATGAAAGAATTTCATTGGAATTGCTTCGTTGGTATTCTGGTTTCGTAAGAATATTTTATTGGATTTATGACAACAATATTTTCTAATTATTAAGAAACCCCTTTATATTTAAGTTATTTCATTCTTTTCATGAAATTATTTTATTGTTTCGATGAAGTTATAGTACTGCATTAGTTATACCGTTAAATAAATTTGATGAAGTTTTTAATAAAATAATTTTGATGATACTGGTTTCATTAATCCAACGAAGCGTGACGTTGTTTGAATTTGAATATATTTTTCCTTAGATTAATGTCGAAATTCATAGAATTTAGGCCAAAAATGCTTTCAGTGTAAGTTGAAAAACAGAACTACTAATAAGTGTAAAATTCAAGTAATGGTCTTCCCGTTTCCCCTTTGAATAAATAGAGCATATCTTTTCGTGGGTAGTATACTTCGTGGGTAGTATACTTCCCGTGTAATAACTTTTAAGCAAATTCGATAAAGATTTTTAAAATTGTACGCGATATTGGATCCGCTATTTTAAATTTTTTTAAAACTGACATCATATTCGTAATCAATGACCCTAAAAACCGTGATTCACTTAGTTTTATTAAAATTTATTGAATCCATATGAAGTAAATACATTTTGTCGCACTATATTTTCAATTTGTCCCTGTGTCCACTGTCAAATGGTTTAAGCTTTGGTCCACTATGTCAATTGGTGGAACCTTCAGTTTCTTATATTTTTATATTTATACCATTTAAAAACGCTTATCTATGGACTCGAAGATTTGCAAATGCATAAAAGAGCCCAGTGAACTAATAAGGGTTAATAATGACACTTTATTTACTAAATGAGCTTACACTAATAAAATCAAAAAGAGCTTAAATACACACAAACAGAAATTGAATTTCTTAAATGCTTCACAACTGGTTGCAATGACGTCTACTCGGCTGTTGTATATGTACGTCTTACAAAACTTTCTGCGCAGGTCTTGTAGCAATAGCCCCTCTCTGCTGTTCTTCACACTTGTCTCATTCTGGCGACGTTCACTGTTTGTACAACAATAAGGACTCACTGACTTTAGTTTTGTACACTTTTGCACGACTACTAACTGCTTTCAACTGAGATTTACTCTCTTTTCACAATATGTGAACTGAAGAACTCTTAATAGACAACTCTACACAATAACCAACTAAACTTCAAGCTGAACTGCCAGCAGGCACGCCGCCCTTTTATACTTCGCACAAGGCTTCCAGAATGTAACAGCAACGTCTGGATAATCTCAGCAGCATCGCCAATGCTTTTTATTTATTTTTATCTGCACTCCCATGTATGTGTGTGTGTGTGTGTGTATGTGTATCTTCTTAACAAGCAGAAGCTATTTCATTATTGTTGTTGCTATAGTTGCTATTAGGGCAATTATGTAAAAAATTCCGCAGGAAATTTCTCCCTTTTCCAATTAGAATTTTTTGTTTTCTCTATCATTTGCTATTAGTTGGAATTGTTTCCTTGGAGAAATTTCCTGCGGAATTTGTTACATAATTGTCCTGTATGTGTATTTAATCATCTGCTTGCATGTATTTCGTTCTAAGGTAAATAATTCTGGATAATCATTTTTGTTCACCAATTATTTCATATCATAATTTTACAAATATAAAAAAAACTTCCTAATATATAAAATATGTTTAATTAAAACGAAAAAAAATCTCTATTCAGTTGCTTATTTTACCAAAAAACTTTAATTTTTTCAGCAACAATTAGATAGATTTTTCTAATTTTCAATACTAAATTATTTGTTTCTAAAATATAAAATATGTTTAAATTATAGCTGTTAAGTAATGATTAGTAATCGTAATGATTACTTATTTGATTACCTTTTTTTAAGGGTAAAGTAATGATTAAAATACCATTATATTCAGTTTCGCACGATTACTAATTGATTATGATTACTAATAATGAAAAAGTAATCTGAATTACTTGAAATTACAACAAAATAATCAAATAGGATCAAAGGTAATCAAAAAATAATCCAATTACTTCTAAGGCTTACTTTTGATTCCTTTTGATTATCTATTAAGAATCAAAAGTAATCTTTGAAATTAGTCGGATTACTTATTGATTACTTCTGATTCTTTTTGATTATTTTTAGTAATTTTAAGTAATTCAGATTACTTCTCGATTATTAGTGATCGTAATCAATTATATATCAGCAGTTCTTTTAAACGCAATTATATAATCAGTACAATTATTTTTAAAATGTAACCTAATTGATTACTAATAGTAATGGAAATTTGACAGCTCTGGTTTAAATAACAAATAAAAAAGGAAATAAGGAAAAAAAATTGATTTTACTTTTATATACGAAAAAAAAGCTTAAATTTTCCAGCTCTGTAGCTGCATTTTTAATTTTTCTAATTTTTTATACCGAACTATTTATTTCTAAAACATAAACTAGATATATTTAATTTATAAAGTGAGAGAAAAAAATTAATTAGACGAAGTAACTTCTACATATACATATATGTATATAACAAAAAGTGACATTTTCCAACCCTGGAATCATTCTTTTATATCATTTTCTGATATCTAGTACCAATCTGTTTCTTTTAAAAATATAAAATATTTTTAATTTATAGGCAAAAAGAAAAAAATTAATTTAGTAGGTTACTTTTATATACCAAAAAAATTTTAAGTTTTCCAACCCTGGAATAATTATTTGAAATTTTTGGATTTTTAATACTTATTTAATTTTTACTGAAATATAAAATAGGGATATTTAACAAAAAAAAAAAATAAAAAATTTGTTTAAGCTGGTATATGGCAAAAAAAAGTTTAAGCTTTCCAGCTCTGGCATCGTCTTTTTGATTTTAATGATTTTCAATACCAATCTACTTCGGACAATTTCTGACACACCAATCTCAGGCCGAAGTCTCTAGCTTTTCAGTTTTGGAAAACTGATCTCACGTACAGCAGATGGGCAGACGGACGGATGGACGGAAGGAAAGACGCTCATCCTTTATACGTCTTGCCTATTCATAAAAACACAGAATATTTGTATGTACTTTTTGGGTTGCATATGAGTGGTGTGGAAATTACAAACGGAATGACAAACCTTTAACATTTTTGGTGAAGGGTATAAAAAACCTTATCTAATTTTTTTAATTACATTCCCATAAGATGTTTAAAATAATATATTTGTTTTAAGTATACATATTTTGCACTAACATACTTAACTTTTGGTTTGCTGCTGCTGAAGGCTTTATAATCTTCTTCATCATATTCATACTGTGTTTCTGTTGCTTTTCTCATGTCATGAAACAACAATGAAATCCGTGTTTCTTATTTAACGTACTCGTACTCCTACCATGAAGTTCATGTTAAAGTGTTGACAAGAATTATCTGCAGCTTTTTAGGGCAGCTATTACTGCAGTCGTTATTGCAATGTAGTTCGTTCTTTATGATGTTGATGGCTGCTGCTGCCTGTAACAGATGACATACCCAGTTTAATTGTCACTTGTCTCAACAGCAATAACAAGCAGATAATGAAAGTGTATGCAAGTGAATGTTTAAGGACAAAATTGTGATTTTATGTATATGTGTGTGTATTGTACAGGGTGTTTTTTTAGAGGTATAGAACTTCGAATTGAAATAAAACACAAGAAAATCGATTTAATGTCCATCAATTTGGCTTTATTGGAAGGATAATTTTATGCCATTAATGTTTAAATATGATTTCGGGCATGTGGCCGCCGCGGCTGGCTCGAATAAAGCCAATTCTACAGGTCCAATTTTCAACTACTTTTTCGAGCATATGGGGCCGTATGTTGGCAATAACGCCACGAATGTTGGCTTCCAAGTCCCCTAACGTTTCTGGTTTGTTGGCGTAGACGAGCGACTTCACATATCCCCAAAGAAAATAATCCAATGGTGTCAAATCACACGATCTTGGTGGCCAATTGACAGGTCCATTCCGCGAAATTATGCGCTCATCGAATGTTTCCTTCAATAAATCGATTGTGCGCTGTGTGGCATGTAGCGCCGTCTTGTTGGAACCACAACTCATCCACATTCAAAATCTTCAAAATCTTCCATAAAGTTGATGGACAAAGCTCCAATTGCTGTGCACGGTGGCGAATCGATTCATTCGGGTCCTCTTCAACACTTTGCTCTACAGCGACAATTGCCGCTGTAGAGCACTGTTCGACGTCTCTGCGGATGCGTATTATCACATAGAGTAAACGTAGTGCGAAAACGATCCATGGTTAACCGAATTAATTGCTCTGATGGACGATTATGTCGACCATAAAATGGACGGAGCTTGCGGTAAACTTCGCGAACTGAACCATTATTTTCGAAATAAATTTGCACGATTTGCAAGCGTTGTTCTTTTGTCAACCTGTTCATGATGAAATGGCAAACCAAACTAAATATTAATCACTTGACAGCTGACAAAATGGCCGCCAGTTAAAAAAGTAATGCCAACTTAAAGTTCTGTACCTCAATAAAAAACACCCTGTATAAAGAAATTTTACTCGTAGTCTAAAGATGAGAAGACTTTTAAGTACTGAAAAAGTTAACAAACAAATGTTATTGCTACCACAACCATGGCAAGACTTACGTACTGCATGAAATTTAAATATCAAAATAATTGTAAGGCAAAGCTGAGTATTAGGTGATGCTTTATAAATGCAGAGCTTTAAGGTAGAAATACATAACACGCGTTTGTTCGTCGACGAATATCGTGCGCTTGAAAACTTTACCGCATGAAAAATGGCAAGTTACACAACACGCGTTAAAAACGCCTTTTCTTTCAGCTTTTTTATTCATTTTTACATTGAAAAATGATCTTGGAACATTTTCAAATCCTTTTTTGTGCAATACTGTATAGTTTTCAAACTCTTTATTAAGATTTTCCTTCATGATTCTAATTTTTTAAAAATTTTTCTCTTTTATTGTCAGCCGATTCGTTGTCAAAACATCAAAACGCGTTAAAAAGTTGAAAGTTGACCAACTTTCTGCCGCAAACGCGTCAAAGAGTTTGGTATGTAACTTGTCGTATACAAAAAAACTATTTTAACTTTTTTTGACAGTTGGAACGCGCACTAACGCGTGTTATGTAACTTCACCTTTAGTGCTGAATGTAATTGTATTTTTTTTAACATTTTGATGTATTTTCTCATGTTTCTATAGTTTGTGGAAAAATTATAGTGTAATTGTTTTTAAATATTTCATATAACATATTTGCATTATTGTGAAGAATATATGTAATTTTCTCTAAAGAGCAAGGAACTTAACATCGTGGTATTCAGTGATTTTTTTTAACATTATAGGTGTTTTTCAAAGCTTTCAAATATAGTAATTAGTCAATAAAGTGTTAAGCAATGAATAAAATGAAATTAATACATTAAGTTATTCAAATCATGTTGTTTCAACTTGAAATAACCTTGACTTAATATCTATGGGCATTTTTACAGTAATGTCACGTGCAACACTAAGCAAATATGTTGTTTTTTTCAAAGAAAATTAAACTTTTATTTACTACTTTATATACTTCAGTATTAAATTTATATTGCTTCAAATTGAAATAATTTTGATTCAACATAATTCATAATTTTAATTTAACAGTACTGGAATGTTAAATCAGCATGAAACAAAGTTAGTTTTATTATTATATTCTTATGAATAGAACAGGCTAATGTTCGTAACGCTTTTTAAGCCAAATTACATGTGAAAATTATTAATGAACAAATAACATCAAAGTTAGTTGCAAATATTCTGACAACAACACATAGTTGAACGAAACAGCCAGCCGTTTTCGAAAGCCACTAAACCTTCCGCATCAGCGTTCTTCTGTGTTTTGGTCCACTGTATGTGGTGTCAGTTGATGTAGATGTCTGTCTTATATACGAAACTTCATTGCAAATGGAATATGTGAATTGGTTTGATTCATTGCATTTCAATTTGCTCATGTGTTTTGTAATGAAGGCTCACAGTTACCATCTCTATATTTACAACAGTCTTACCATTGTCGTTTGTTCTTTACTAATTATGCACATGTTTGTTAATTTGCTTATTTTTGTTCTACTTAAGACAAACTTTTTTGGTTTGTTACTATTAAGTATATTTTTACTTAATTTTTGCCACAAGCCAATGACTATTAATTCTAGTTAATTTAATAATTTTTCGAACTGTATTTGTTTCTATATACTACACAAAAATGGCAAGACTGTTGTAAACTTAGAGCTGGTAAAATTGAGCTTTCATTACAAAAAAGCTTTCAGCAAATTGTAATACGATGAATCAAAACAATTCACATATTCCATTTGCAATAACGGCTGAATATATAAAGCAGAAATCTACATGAACTAACACCACATACAATGGACCAAACACAAAAGAACGCTGATGATGAACGTATTGTAGTGGCCTTTGAAAACACCTAGTTGTTCCGTTCTACTACGTGTTTGTCAGAATATTTAAAATTAACCTTGGTGTTATTTGTTCATTAATAATTATCACATGAAATATGATTTACAAAGCGATACGAACCTTAGCCTGATCAAAATATAAATATAAACAAATTTGATTTAATAATTACTTTTAATCATGTTAAATTAACATGAAATATATGCAAAGCAAAATCATTGTCGAAAAATTTTCAGTTAACTTTATCTTCTAGCGATTAAAAAAATTATTCTTGCATATGAATGATTTAGTTTTAATTCAGATTTTACCTACTCTTGTAAAATATCGAAAATTTCAGTTATGCCTTTCTTATATTAAGCCATCGAAATTTTGAACTTTTAAGTGGAAATTTGTTAATCAAATTTCCACCATGTGAATGAGAAAAATTTAAAATTTTATTACCAGACAATTAAAACATGCAACTGAATTGGGTGCACCCGGTCTTGAAATCCATAATACGGTAGTACACTTGACTGCAAACAACATGTGTAAACATATACTCCTCAGTCTTTCTCTCTCTCTCTCTCTCTCTCTGTCACTCTCTCTGTCCTTATCTGTCACCCTCTCTCATTCATAAACACTAGTTTGCTTGTGTTTGCATGTGTTCTTATCCTTCTAAATAGAAATTCTCAAGATGCAACAAATTACTGTGATGTCATTTCTCATACTTTTTGTAAACTTTATTATTTTTTGTTTGTTTTTTTTTTGTTTTTTCTTTGCCTCAAATCCTTGTTGAGTATTTGACATGCTGTTATTCATTCTCCTTTATTGTTGTTATGAAGTATAAAATATTTACATTTGTGATTTTTATTTCATGCACTTTTTCAAATACTCAAGTGTCAAATAAAATTGTTTGTGGGTGTTTTATTGGTTTGTGTAACAATGTTTTGATTTGATAATGAAAGCTTTATGAATGAATAAATTACATGCAGTTTTATAAATTTAATCATTTTCAATTGCAATCATTGCACATAGAGAGTTGTGAGAGTTATGCTATTAAGATTTGTGTTTGATATCTATTATGAATTTTTAATCAATATTAAATACAAGGCAAATAATGGAAAATCTTTTATTTTTTTTCATTTCAGGTAAACTTTGTCAGCCAACAGGTATTTGTTTAATTTATAGCTTTGAAACTATGTTTTATTAAATCATACAAGAAACATTAACTAAAAGTAAAATTCAAAAGTTTAATTGCCTGATTCTATTTGATTGCTTGTGAGCAACAGGCATTTTAAGCTTAATATCTTTATTCCAAACATTAAATAAATTAATAAATTATATTTAACAACAAAGAAAATAAATAGTTGATTGAATAAATAAATAAATTTACCTGTATCGAAATGCAGCTTGGATAGTTTAGGTCTGAGTATGTTTCTAGAGCGGATATACAAATTTTCGACTTTTGCATGTTTAAAATTGGAACATGTAAGAACAAAAAAAAAAAATTTGAAACTTAAAATAATATGGGATATGAAAACTTTCCCCTAAATTCAAGCTTAAAGAGCTAAAAATTTAGATATTTTTGTATAATTAAAAAACATTTTTCCATATTTTCTAGAACGATATCTCTCTAAAAACACTCTATCGATTTAGATCATTTTCAACATTCAATGCAGATTTCCAAGTCACAAAAAATGTTAAAGCTTATATACAGGTTTATAGTTCTGTGTATAATTTCCATAATATTTTATATACATATAAAAATTCCTAGTATACAAAATATCTTGAATTAAACAGAAAAACCAAATAAGTTTTATTTAGATACCTTTTCTTTGCAAAAGAAACAAACAAATTCTCCAACCTTGGAACCATATTTTCGATTTTACTGATTTTTAATGCTAAGTTCTTCTTTTCTAAGAAAAAAAATAGTTTTATTCAGTTAGTTGTATATATAGCATAAAAACTTTAAGTTTTCCAGCTCTGTAGCTGTGCTTTTTTATATTTATAATTTTTTATACCGATTTTTTGTTTCATAAACATCAATTATATTTAATTTCTAAAGGAAACAAAAGATTTATATAACTTTGTTTCTTTTATATACAAAATAAATGTTATTTTCCAACCCTGAAATCATCATTTATATTTTTTTGATTTTTTATACCAATCTGTTTCTCACTTAAATACGTAATATATTTAATTTATAGAGAAAAAGAAAGAATTAGTTGTAGTATGCTAGTTTTATATACAAAAATATATAAAAGTTCCAGTTTTCCAACCCTGGAATAGTCTTTTTAATTTTTTGTTATATTTTTAATATCAATTTAATTCTGGTTGAAATATAAAATAGATTTATTTAACAAATATGTAAAAACAAAAAAAAATTAGTTTTAGCTAATTACTTTTATATTTGAGAAAAAAAATTTTAAGCTTTCCAGCTCTGAAATCGTCTTTTCGATTTTGCTGATTTTCAATATTTGTTAGCTGTGTTTTAGGGTTCCGTACAACAACAAAGGTGAAAATGAACCCTAATGTTTTCGCTACACTGTCCGTCTGTCCATCTGTCCGTCTGTCTGTCACTAAAAAAATCTAAATTAAAGGGTGTTCTACCAGTTAATGTAATTTTTTTCTGTATCTTGGGGACCGTAAGAGCCAAACCCTTGAAATGTTCAAAAACGGTAAAACTAAAAAATCCCAAAATTATAAAATCGCCAAGACGAAAAAAAAAACGCCAAGAACCAAAAAAATCGCCAAAAAGAAAAAAAGGGCCAAATTAAAAAAATTCTAAGACTAAAACTAATTGCGAAAAACCGGTAAAAATTCGCAAAATTAAAAAAAAAATCGCCAAAATGACAAAAATATCGCCAAAATGAAAAAAGGCCAAAAACAAGAAAAAAGCGACAAAACTAAAAAAATCGTTTAAACTGAAAAAACGCCAAAAACTAAAAAAAAACCCATATTAAAGAATGCGCAAAACCGAACGTACGGAACCCTTCGAGCGCGAGTCAAAGTCGCACTTTACTGAATCTATTTTAGTTTTTGTCTAAATTTTTAGTTGCTGGGATTAATTTTTGGTTTTGGCGAATTTTGCTTTATGGAGATATATATTTTCGGTATTTGGCGACTTCTTAGTGTTATTTTTTTACAATAAATATTTTTAGGAATTTGGCGATTTTTTTTTAGTTATGGTGTTTTTCCCCGTTTTGGTTTCTTTTTCGTTTTGGCGTTTTTTTCGGATTTTGTTCCGGTTTTTAGTTTTATGGCGACTTTTTAATTTTGGATTTTTTTTAGTTTAAGCGGTTTTGAAAATTTCAACAGTTTGCCTCTTACGATTTCCAAGGTACAGCAATTCGCAAAAATTACATAGTTAAAATTACAGTAACTGGTAGAATAACCCTTAATGTTGATTTTATTTAATTTCTGTGCTAATTGCTTCAGTCTGCGTAAAAAGACATTAAATTTGAAATTTCAAGTGTCTAATTGTCTGTATATTACATTAGGACTGCAACATGTATCGATTTAGAACACCCTATAATTTTTAACTGTCATATACTTGCTATTGTTACGGCCGAAGTTTTACACTTTCAGTCAAAAACTCAGTTTCGTAGCTCTGTAGTTTGTCGAGAAAACAGCGTGTGATATGCAGACAGACAGAAGGAAGGACGGACGCGAAAACAATAGGGTTCCTTTTCCCCTTTGTTGCATTGAACCCTAAAAAGTGATGTTTATTTTTAATAACTGACTCATAGTTGTGACATAAGTATAAGCAAAAAAATTATGTTAGCCTCTGGTTGAAAGCAGGAATGGCGTAGGCCACAAAAACGTCAAGAAGACACCAACTAATATTTTTAATTTTACTCCAAAAATATGACACCCACACCATTCGATGCTGCAGTATTTTTTTCCTTTTTCGTTAATATTTTCTATCCCATAGTGCCCAGATATTTATAATAGAACGGCTTTTATTTACTTTTGTCAAGCTAAATTATGTTTGAAAATAAAGTTATTATGAAAAGACATATTGTGTTAGCAGCAAGAAAAGACATCAACGTGAGCAACAACGAAAATTCTTCAAAATATCCCTTTCGGTTATGCTTCATTTTTTTTGCACAACAACTGTTCTGTTTCCTCTTAATAGTTTTACTTGTTGTTTCGGCAGGGTAGATGATAGAGTGTTTGTATGTGTGTGTGTTTGTGTGTGTGTGACTTTCTGAAAAGGTTAAGATGGTGGCATTAGCTATCTATTCTTTTGTGAAGTTTTTCATTTAATTTTTTTTTCTTGCTTTGCTAGACTTAGTATTATTTATATTTCTTAAGATTATCTTAGTCCGTAAATAAATACTTTGTGGGTTGTTATGAGTGGGTGGGTGTAGTATAAAGCATTTTAGTGTAAGTTTGTGTTAATGAAATTTATTAATATGTTCGTGTGTCTTATAAGAGTGTTTTATTTATGAATAATCATTAACATACATATATTATATTTTTAGATTGTCTGATAAAACCGTAAAGTGGGTCGGTCACATTATTAAGCTGCATATGAGGGTTGCTATTCATGTTGTGTTAAGGTTTTTACTACTCATAACAGTTGTCACCAAAAAAATGTTCACTATAAATGGTATTAAATTTGTGTCATTTAGACATTTTAAGCTTAATTCTAGTTTTAGGCCTTGTCATATTAGTTTACTAAATAGTGCATGAAACAAAATTATTTATATATGCGACAGCAATATGTTATAACATGACAGGCGATGGATGGGCGATCTGTTTGAAAATTTGACAACCTTTTCCATTATTAAAAAAGGGCGTTAATAAATGTAAAAATTCCAAAAAAAAAACACAAATTATTAACTTGACTGCACCTGGTAAGAAAATAAAAAAATGTTGATAATTGAGTTCTTGCTTCAACTTTGATATTTATAATAACTCTAGTTGTACTTCGACATTTTTGCCAAAGGTTCCCTGGTGATGTGCATTAGCAACCGTGAAATGCGCATAGGATCCAGCTAAGCTCCGCAATAATCAATTTCAATATATTTTTAATAAAAAAAATATTTGACTGAATAAGTAAAATAAATATTTGCGTTAATAAATATTAAAGAATTTTTTTTAAAACATTTATGATTTTATTTGACAAGGGTTCATAATCATTTGGAATGCCATAGACAACATATCGTGTCTTAACCGCCAAAATAGCTTAAGCGACATCATTTTCGAATCTGATTTTTTGACCAAAATCGATTATTTGCGATCGTAAATAGTCGATTTTCGTCAAAAAAACACGAAGTCCAAAAAATGTGTCGCTTAAGCTATTTCAGCGGTTATGGCTCGATATTAAAGGCTTTTTTTTTGATATATTTCAAAATGTTCTTCCTAACGGCAAGAACTTAGTAAGTTTAAATTAGATGTGCCATAGCCATAATGCCATAGCCAAAACCAAACCAAGACTCAATTGGTTTCTATGGTAATGGCTATGGCGTTACGGCGAGTCACCTATAATCAAATACAGTGTGGCACATAACTTTGGTTCGAACAGCTGTTTTGTAATTTAATAAAAATAAAATCTTTACATATAATATTCCTTTGCTATAAAATATGAAACATAAGAAGCAGGCGTTTAAAATACAAATTATTTATATTAATTTAAATGAATTTCGCCTTATTAGAAAGAAAATGTTTTGCCATTTACGCAGTGATATAATTTTGAAAAATGCTGACTAAGCGGGCTCACAGTTTCAATAAATTGGGCTATTAGTCAGTTACAGTGTTAGTTGGTGTAGTTTGCAAGTGTTATATATATATGTATATGCTCCAAATATGAAGACTTTTGTTTGAATAGGAAACATTTTATAAAAAAAATCGATTTGGATAGCGAACGTGGCTTATTGTGATTAAAATTAATTTTTACCCCAATTTAGTCAATATAATGTACTCAGCGTCCAACTTTCAATGATCTAGCATCACTGCCTATAGTTTTTGCACTAATATATGTATGAAGCCATCCCACTGTGCACCATATCGAAATAGGTATGTGTTCCAAAATTATAGTATTTCAATAGTATTAATAGATTTTACAAATATTGATAAGTTAAACGAACAACATTTGATAACATATCATAATAATAACACTATACCATTTTATGTTGACGATGTCATATATAATAAAAATGATTTTATATAGTTATTATGAGTGTGCAAAATTTTTATAGTTACCCTCGCATATTATACATGCTGTTGCTGTAGTCTTATTTTGACTAGTTAATGAAAATATAAAATAAATTGTTTCCCCCTTTTTTTTTGGTAAATTACTTACTATCTTATATTTATTTTATTACAAGGGTTTCAAAATATATAACCTGACCTTTTTTCATACACAATTGTTCATCACCATTAGCAGTCTTATATAATCCATAATATTTTCTAAGATTATCTAAGATATTTTTTCTTTCTATATTTTTTATGTTTTTTTCCATATGAAATAATAATATAAAAGTTAAGTGTTGATTAATATTCAAACAAAAGGGGACGTTTTTTTTTATAAATGGCTTCTTATTTTATAATTTTTGTCGTGATTTTGCAATGCAATCACGCTCGTTTGTCATATTAATGTGCAATATTTTACAACGAATGAAAATTAATAAATAATTTAGAATTTTATGCATAAAAGTTTATTAAACAAATCAGGATTTTTAAATTTCAGTGACCAATAAAAATCACTTATTTGTAGGCCAATTACGAAGCTGAAGTTCTGCCAAAATGTTTATTAAATATTTATTAATATTATTGTTTTTTATTTTCTACATGTATAAAAATATTCTGACTGTTAGTCGGCTAAGAATGCAGCTTGAGTATGTTTATGCCCAGGCTACCCATACATAATCGGACAAATAAAATATACTCATGATACTCAGGATATTTATTCATCATTCGCCATCGTGTACATACATTCGTGTATATAAAATGGAATGGCAGATGAGTTGGTGTGTGTGTGGCTGTTTGAATATAAGCTGTATGTGTGTGTGTAATAAAATACCCCTGTATATACGCAAATGTAGCTGATTAATAGTCAGAGTATTTTATACTCACGGGTGTGATAGTAGCTCACGCAGTCCATAAATTTTAATTGTAGTTGCTTGTGGTGTGCAATTAAAAAATCCTTATAAACATAGTTTTTTTTAAATAGGACCAGTACTCAGGGGATAACTTCTACTCATGTAATGGAATGCGCTAAAACTAGGAAAATAGGTTATGATGGGGAGGCTAGAGGAAGTAGTAACTGCGCACATTCGATTTAAACTTTCCCACGTTGAAAGTGACAGGAGATACTTCCGCAGGTACTTTATTCCATATACGATCACTACGGCTAAAAAAAGGAATTCTCTCTGTAATGTGTAGTGCAATTTATTGGCCAATCCAACAATTTGCTCTCTCCTGTATACAGATGAGCATCTGCAAAATGGACTTTGGAGCACCGGCCCATAGATGACAGTTGTATTACATTATCGGTCGAATATAAGTGGCATAATTACTAAGGAGTACAGATGGTGTGAAGTATCGCATGCACCATTTCAAAAATTTTAGGCACTTGAATGCTTGTTTTGAGACTTGAAAATGTGTTCAGTCCATCGAATATCACACTAGCTTCTGATTCTTTAATGTTTGCTTAATGCAAAAGCATTTAAATGTATTTTACTAAACTTTGGCAGGCTGGTATTATATAAACCAAGTTCAAAACACGATATTTTAAATATAATAAAACGAGTGAGATTTTTTACTTTTGGTACTTTGACTGAAAACACAGCTCACAGAACAATTAAAGTTTCTTTCTAAATGCAATCGAAGTCGCGGAAAGATTCTTGTAAAAAATAACTTTACCAAACAATTTATTTACTGATAATATGTAAATAATAAGGTTGGGAATAAGAAACCAATTCTCGTATTCTATTTCATTGAGAAGTTGATGTTAATTATCAGATACTCTGACCTATGACCAAACTCACTCAGCTTTTCCTTGAGTAGTCTAAATAAAACTTTTTATATATTTTTCAGATAATCAAATCCTTATTTTAATATTATAAATGTGAAAGGAAACCACTAAACCGATTTTGAAAATACTTTCACCAATGGAAAGCTAAATTACTCGCGTCAAATAAGGGTTAATTTTTTTAACCGGCTCGGAACTGGTTTTTTATATTTAGTACAAAATTTCTCCGAAAACACACATTTTTTGGCTGCTTATGGAATTTATCATTTCGGGTTTGTTTGTGTAATCAGTTTTTAAACCGGTTGTATGAACTTTAAAAAAAATTAAGGTAAGCAGATGCGCAGATAAAAGGTAGTTATTAAATAAATAAAAAAATCGCTCCATTTCTTTTCGAAGTTAACTATTTAAAAATCAAATCAGAGCTTTAAAGTTTTCTTGCTGAGGAGGCATTCTAAATTTCAGCTTTCTAAAGATTTGTGGAATTCAATATATATTAATCTGTATGTATGTATGTATGTATGTATGTAAGTATGTGTGTATATATGTGTGTTTGTATGTTTATTAAAATATATTATTGAATTATTAAAAATAAAACTTATGAAAACATATAAATAAATTTGAGAAGTATACTACACTGAATGAAAAACCTTCATTTGATTAATGAATTTTGTCACTATAAACCAGCTTACGTAAGAGTTTGTTATATTAATGAAGAATTTCGTGCATATAATGAAAACTTGTAATCAGCTAATGAACAAATTAATTCATACATTGAAGAATTGTTAAGGATGCTACTTCATTAGCTGAATGAATGTTTTTTCTTTAAGTGTAATTACCGGGGTGTGTTAAATCTCATTATATTTACTGCAAAAACTTTAAAAGTTTTTACGTTTCCGGTACTCATTTTATAAATTTAATTTTACATTTCCATTTAATAAAATATTTATATCTTTATTAAATTTCTAAAAGTAATAAGTAAGTCATAAGAAGTGTTTCTTTAATCTAAATCCAATTTTATGATGAATTCATTAAAGAAAAAAAGTACGTATAAGTAATACGGAAAAAAATATCAAAAATATTTTATGTTATTAAACGCACTTTATGCCACCATTAGCATAAAAAACACAGAACCAAATTTTCTTGAAAAAAAAAACGCCATAAAAAAATTAGAACACAGAATTAGTGGCTTCTATCTGTGACATAAGAAAGAACAAAAGTAATAATAAATAAGTAAAAATAAAAAACCTCAAAAGCCATAATAAGGAATGTAATAATAAAATTATTTGTTTACCCACAAACAGGAAATGAAACAACCACCAGCCTTCAAGTAGGCAACACAATAGAATATTCACTTAATTTAATTATCCACCCCCTCACCCCAAAACAAATATAATTATTAGTTAATTTTTAATACAACACAGAGAATATCGAGAGTTTTTATAAACAAAAATATTAATCAAATTAAGTTTTAGTGCAAAACATTATTAGTACGGGCATTTCCACAGAAATGTCAACCGCAGCTAAAAAAAATTCAAAGTCTGTAAAAGTGTGTTATTTTAACATACTTTTATAGGGAATCTATCTATTTGTATACTGAGTATTAGTAACAATTAAAAGTTTTTTTATTGCAAAATCCGGTTTTTTACTTATATAAAGTTTGTAGCTTGTGAAATTGTAAGTGTAAAATGAGTAAATTTAAAATAAATTTTTTTTTCTAAAATATCTTTACTTCGCACACTGAATCATAAACAGTCACAATGTGGGGACCACCTTAATGGTTGAAGATAGACGATAAGTATGTTCAGAGAAAATCTTTGTATTGAAAAATTATTGGAGGTCGGTCATACATTTGACTTCGATAGGAACGCGCCAGGGGCAATTAGAGCCCTACGAGTAAATGTTATAAAAATTTCTCCTTTGTATGGGAGCCCCCTTAAGGAGAGGAGTTAGGCGGTCAGTGTGCTTAAAAAAGATGTTGGGCGGAGAAAATTAATGGGTGCTCGTCATACATTTGACCCTTGTAGCGGTGACCCCGGGAAAGTTATATGATTATTTGTATTTTTTTTTTGCTGTGACCCTCAACTTTGAGCACGAAGCGGAGACCTTTGCCCCCATCTGACCACCTCCATTTTTTGGCTCGAATATTTTTTTTCCAAACCTTACTAAGAATTCCCATATAACACTATGCCATAGCTAATGTACATACGTATGTTCAATGAACATTCTTCATACATATGTAGGTGGCCTCAGTGTGAGCTTTACTGTATTTTTTAATATTTATTTGTTTTGTTCATCCTTTGTTTAATTTTATTATGTACAATAGGTTTTAGCGACAATGCAATCATATTGCATTACTTCATTAGTGGTAATGCAAAATCAGTGCAATTTTTACGTGTGATTTAGTGCCAATGCAATATTAATGCATTACCTTAAAGTGATTTTAATTCAATGCAAAAACTAGTGCATTAAAAATATGAAATTTAATGCTAATGCAATATAAGTGCATTACTTTGAGGATATTTTAATTCAATGCAAAAAATAGTGCATAAAAAATATCAAATTTAATGTCAATGCAATATTAATGCATTACTTTGAAGAAATTTTAGTTTAATTCAAAATATAGTGCACTAAAAGCATATGATTTAGTGCTAATGCAATAAATTTGCATTTGCATTGTTTTTTTTTTAATTTAATACTAATGCAAAAGTAATGCATTTTGCCCAGGTCTGACGTTTAGTAAATACTTCTAGATAGTTCGTTTTATGTATAAAAACATTTACATTAGCTCTGTTCGATTATTTTTGCGTAACAATATGAAATTAATCAATAATCAGGATTATAGCCATTTTAATGAAATAAGAAAATTTCGGCTTAAGTAATATTTTCATGTCATAATTATGGAATAATATAAGCTCGTTACCATGAAAAATGAAACCTTGTTACCATGTGAATATTTAAGGTCGGCTTATTCCTAAAACTGCCAGGCTTAAAATATTTCTTATTTCTTTGTTTATCGTCTCTAAAAATGTCAGCAATTTGATTCTACTTCAAAGCAAGTTTATTTTTTTGCCTTTTCCCGCCAATTTTACAGTTAAATGGTACTGTGCTATCCTGGCACCGTATTACCATCTTATAGTTAAATTATATTTGGTGTGTGTCAAATGAATTCCAATATGGCGGAGAGAGCGGGAAATATAAGTGCTGCCAGATTCAAAGTTCAAAAATGGCACATCAAAGTCTATAAAATTGGTAATTTTCAAAAATCTTTGCAGAAAAAGATCATTCTGAGCTACATATTTACATCTTTCGAGATATGTGTGCATATATAAAAAATTTAGGCATACATTTTTTTTAAATTAACTAAAGTAAGCAAAGTCATTAATATTTTTTATAAAGCAAATTTCTTACATACAATTCCACAAATTCATAAAAAAAATTAAATTTATTTGAAATCCATTTTAAGAAATTATGTATGAAAAATTTTAAATAAAATACATTTCAAACGCATTTTAAATTTTATAAATATGGGGGAATATATGTATATACATATTTATCAATAAAAATTTTGCCATTTACTAGCTTCAATGGCAAAAAAAAATATTAATAATATTAAACAAAGTTACCATCTACCATTCATATTTTTTTTAAACATTCAATTTATTTTAAATACATTATGGTCCTTATACGCTTTACATAATACACATATTTTTCTTTGCTCAAGTTGATGGCTATGGTTGCAATTTATTTAACATTTATTTATAATTCATGATTAAAAAAAACTATGAATGAGTAAATTTCATATCTAAAATTAACTTTTAAGCACCGTATCATTTTGCCCATAAATAAATTATTTATGTATGTATAAATGGCAGTAGGCATTTGATATCATGCAGAACGTGATCTGTTGCATGCAACATATCTTTTCATTTTATGTCAATGTTAAAAATCATTTAATATTTTCCGAAAGAAGAGACAGAGCAAATACATATGGAAGTGCAATGAATAAACATTATTTGCATGATATGCATTTTTGTTTTGTACATCCTTGCAAATGTACGCACATTTATTTACATACTACATATATGTATATATATTTATATAAATAGTTATATTTTGCACATTCATATATATGTACATGCATATATGTATATATACATACATACATACATTATTTATAACTTTTGCGTTAAATTTTATAAGACAGATATTTTAAATTATTGAAATATTTTTTTTTGGAACCGTTTCTTTATTCAGAAGGAAATAATTTTGGATTACCAAACGTTTAACAAACAAATTTCCATACATATTTTGTTTTGTAAATAACTTGAATTTACATACAATTAAAATTATATTTTCTGAATACGGCAAAATAATTTTTAAATATTTTCTGACTACTTGTTCAATGACAAGAAAATTGCTTTTTCACTGATCTGCTTGATTTAATATAGCATAACAATTTTACTGTTAAGAAGAAAATAAAATTTAACTCATATATGTTTAATGATCCATCTTGTTTCAACTTTGATATAAGGTAAACTTCTCATTTGTTTCAATGAAAGTTTAACGTAATATCTCAAGTTGTTCTAAGAAATTTTTGGGTAAAGTTTCCCTGATGATCTGCATTATCAACAGTGAAATGCTTATAGGATCCAGCTTAACTCCTCAATAATCAATTTTAATGTATTTTAAATAAAAAAATATTTTACGGAACAAGTAAAATAATAATTTCGGGTTATTAGTGGGTTAGCAAATGTAAAATTTAAATTTTTAAATATATGGTGATAATAAAAATTATATATTTTATATAAAAACAAACAGAATTTACACTTATTTCTGTTTCCCCCCCTATATGCTCTATTATTAGCAGCAAATCAGCAAACGACGCTTTTTTTATAAAACCAATTTATTGTTTTTTTACGCAGCTATGTAAGTTAGCTTAAGCTGAAGTATATGACGGTTCACCCTTACATACATGCATGTTGATGCCAATTGTCTACATTCCATTATCACATGATTTAGTTTATAAACTTGAAAGTTCTTACTTTTAAAAGTTTGTTGCTGATAACAAGGGGATGCATTTTAAATGCAGCGAAGAAGTGCGCATTGCAATTTAATTCTTAATGCATTTACATATATGTACGAAAATGTTTTCCTAAAATTTCACATCGATTGTATTTAGTCTCTTTATATATCTACACTTGTGTACAAATGCATGAATAGTTTTTAACCCTTATATGCATATTGTTGCCAATTGTCTACATTCCAAAATTACATAATTTTACAACTAAATTTGAAAGTTTTTCCCTATAAAAGTAGTTGCTGATAACAAGGCTAGCGTAAGTAAGTTAAGAGACTTTTGACTGCATTTAAAAAACGAATTGCAATTAAATTCTTCTTTGTACGAAAATCTTTTCCTAAAATATTTCATGTATTGTTATATAATGTACACAGAGAAAACAGTGCCTACTAAATACCTCATAAAATAGAACAAAATTAATAAGAAATCTCTATGGTTTTTTTCAATAAGGAAATCTTATTAATTTCATAGAGAAAACCTTTTTGAAAAAATCAAGAAGAAATCTTGTAGTTTTTATGAGGCTACAATACACCTCATAAAATCAAGAAGAAAACCTTATTGAAAAAATCAATAAGGCAACCTAATATATCAACAAGAGAGAGAATAATAAGATTTCTTCTTGATTTTATGTGATTTTCTTCTTGATAAAATTAATAAGATTTACCACATAAAAACATTAAGGAATCTCTATGAAAAAATCTTCGCTTCTTTCTGCTGGGATACCCCTTAGAGGCAGTTTTTTCTCTGTGTACATAAATACTAACATACGCATGCATACTTTTTAACCCTCATATGCATATTGTTGCCAATTGTCCACATTATACTATTACGTAATTTAACTCATAAGTTTTAAAGTTGTTGCTGATAACAAGGGGGCTAAAAAAAATTAAATTATGAATAAGGGCATTTCTATATTAAGGTAAGGTCTATACAAGGAACAAAACATAATGTTTCTTTCCGTACCCTGTCCTTAAGGCACCATGTTTTCTTTAGAATTAAATATAACTTATTTAAAATTATTTATAGTTATTTAAAATTTTTTTATTTAAATTTTTATTCGAACTTATAATTTGTTTCTTTGTTTTTGCTTCGACTAGGCTTAAAATAAAATATATTCTGGTAAGCCAAATTATTAGTGATGATTATATTCGTAAGTCCTTGTAACAGAGAATGACAATGAGTACTCAAAAAAATATACTTAAGCAAATAGTCTTAATTTTAATAACTGCATATAATCTTAATTGGAATGCAAACAATATGTTCACATACGTACGTTCCCAAAATTTCCCTCAAACATCTATAACTACACCCAATTCCAACATACACAAGCATTTCTTCTTCGTTTATGCGAAAAAGAAAAATGCGCTACAACTAAAAATAAAAAAGCACATGTACATCAAGCGCATTGAATCTCGTACTTATAGCCTGAGTATTCTTATACTGAGCATACTTATACTCAGGTTATGGATATTTAATCGGACAAAAAATATACGCATAATACTCGGGATATTTATTCAACATTTGTCACCCTACACATACATTTATGTACGTAAAGTTGAATGGAAAATGTCTGTGGGTGTGTGTACAGCTGTTTGAAAACATGCTTTATGCATGTGTTAATAAAATAGCCCTGTATATACGCATGTGTAGCTGAATAATAATAAGAGTATTTTAATACTCATGCATATGCTTCTAGTACAATGTAGTTATTTGTGCTGCATAATTTAGAAAATAGTATAGATATTTTCTAAATTACATAGTTCGAGAATCTTTATAGTTATAATAATAATTCGATTTGAAATTAATGCATGTACTTACATATGAGTGTGGTTTTTAGTTTTAGCTATACTTATTCATACTGAACGGCAAATACTCAACGAGTACTTAAAACGATACTTTTGTTATTCTCCACCCTGTAAGCATTTTTTTTTGGTAAAAGTAACAGCCCTTAGCAATATAAATAGAAAATATATTTTAAATTATTTTACGACTTACAAATTTTCATTATAATTTTTTTTAAACAAAAACAGAAAGAATACTTTTATCAATACATACATACGAGTATAATTTTTGAATACTCTACATAATAGAATATTTTTTAAATATGCACCCCCAACTTCAGCAGTAGTATTACTTTTTTACATTACATAATATTACTTAAATATTTTTCACATATTGTTATATGCTGAAGTTATTTTTTATACCATCTTCTCATAGCAACAAATAACAGCTGCATCTTATTGTTCCTGCTGCCCTTGGTGACATCACATTAACCGGACTAAATTGCCACTGAAGCATGTGTGCCAGTCGCGTGATAGACTGATAGGTAATCACGTGTATCCATTGAAAATTTTAAGCATTACCAACAGCAACAAAATCACAAAGAAACATTTATAAAAGTATGCAACAGACAATTTAACAAACACACTTGACAGCTCGTTTGCAGTCACAATGACAAAGAATTACAAACAAGAATGGTGGAAAAAGAGGAAACGGAGAAATAAAATTGATTTTTATTTAACTCGTTTTCAATTTTAAGCGCCACTACATTATACATTTCGTTATAAACATCAAAAAACATGCACATACTGATATTTGTACATCAAAGTTAATGTCGCTGTAAGATATTGATATTGTAAAAATCTCTTTCATTGTTACGAGTATTGCCTTTACAGACTTAAGAAGAATTTTATGCGCGCTTGATTGTCAAAAAAAAATTATTATCTTCATTTTATTATACCCTTAACCAAAAATGGTAAAGTGTATTTCGTTACCTTAATTTAGAAAGGGCCTAACTCATTATTTTTTTGAAATCGAGATTTTTGCAGTTTTCGGTACTTTATATACATATATACAAATATCTGGATTTAAAAAAAAATAATGAGTTAGGTAGGGCCTTTCTATATTAAGGTAGCGATAAATAGGTTTTTCATTCCGTGTGTAATTTCCACAATATTAATATGCGAGTCATAAAATTTATATATACTGGGTCCTCATGAATAGGGAAGACGAATAAGCGATGTCCGTCTTTCCGTCCGTACGCTTTTCTGTTCATAAAATCGGTTTCCCAGAAAAACTAGCTACTTCGATTTTAAACTGATGTGTCAAAAATGGTCCGAGATAAGATGGTATTGAAAATCAGCAAAATCGAAACAACGATTACAGACCTGGAAAATTTAGATTTTTTTCCCACATAAAAGTAACGAGCTAAATCTAATGTTTGGTTTTCTGTAAAATAAACCTACATATTTTATATATCATGCAGAAATAAATTTGTATTAAAAATATAAAAAAATACGATTCCAGGCTTGGAAAACTGGAACTTTTTTATGGTATATAAAAGTAGCATACTACAACTAATTTTTTCTTTTTCTCTATAAATTAAACATGTTTTGTATTTAAGAGAGAAAAATATTGGTATTAGAATTTAGAAAAATATAAATAATGATTCCAGGGTTGGAAAATAAATTTTTTGGTATATAAAAGAAACCAAATCAAATTCATTTTTTCTTTTTCTTTAGAAATTAAATATAATTTCTGTTTTAGAAAGAAAAGTTCAATATAAAAAACTAAAAATATAATAACACAGCTCCAGAGCTGGAAAACTTAAACTTTTTATTCAATATAAAAGTAACTGAATAAAACTAATTTTGTTCTTAGAAAGGAATAACTTAGTATTAGAAATCAGAAAAAGCAAAAATATTGTACCAGGGTTGGAAAATATGTTTTTGTTTAAAAAAAAAGTATCTAAATAAAACTAATTCGTTTTCTCCAGAGTTGGAAAACTGGAATTTTTTATTTATTATATAAAAGTAGCATACTACAACTAATTTGTTCTTTTTCTCTATAAATTAAACATGTTTTGTATTTAAGAGAAAAAAAGATTGGCATAAGAAATTAGAAAATTATAAATAATGATTCCAGGGTTGGAATATTATTTTTTTTTGTAGATGAAAACCAAAGTCATATCAATTTTTTCTTTTCCTTTAGAAGTTAAATATAAATTGATGTTTTAGAAAGAAAAGTTCAATATAAAAAAATTAAACATACATATTAAACATATATATACAGCTCCAGAGCTGGAAAACTTTAACTTTTTATGGTATATAAAAATAACTGAATAAAAATAATTTTTTTCTTAGAAAGCAATAACTTAGCCCTAATTTACACGTTGATTTTTCTATGATTTTTTGAAACACGATTTTTGTAGTTTGTAGGCGAACTGTATAGAAAGGCAAAGGGAGTGGAAAAAAAAAACATTTTCCGTTCTCCGAGTTTTTTTTTCAAATTTTCTTTACACATATTTTAATTTTTGGTATGTTGCTTTATTTTATTTTTTCATTGAATGTGACAACAGCTTTTTTTTAATAGAAAACAGTGTTACCTATAGTTATTTTTCTCGCTAATATAGGAATATAGGGAATATCGGACAAATATTTTATTTTGGTCAAAATGTAGGTATTTTGTATTCTCATATTGCATTTTTTGTGCAAAAATGTAAAAATAACTATACGCAAAATATATTTTTGCTCCGTTTAAAAATGTGTTTTTGCTTATAATTACATAGACTTTTATCTAATTATTTTGCTGTCGCAGTGCCTGTATTCTTCTAATGGCAAACACCCCAGAAAATAGGAAATGAGCATCTATTAAACAATGATTTAATAATTAAGGATATTACTTACAACTATTTACCTTAAATCTTAATAAACTCCATGATTGGAGAAAACCCAAATATAGATATGTGTTATATTTGTATTATAAGATAATTTCTGAAAAACTGTAGAAAGGTATGCATTAATTTCGGAGGCAGAAGTAGTCACTTTGAATAATTTAATACATAATAATTACATATATACATACATACATATGTCAAGTTTTAAGTTACCAACTGTAGCTCCAAATATTCAGAAGAAATAATTTTGGTTTACAAAAGGTTTACAAAACAATTTTTTTAACATGTAGGGAAAAACGAATTTTTTTAAAATCTAATGGCAACACTGATACAATTTTTGGAAGAAAAAAACTCAAAACTTGAAACATGGAAAAAATCATCGTATGAATGTAAAATGTTTTTGGAAGCAACTTTTAAAGAGAATCAAAAATAAAACAAGATTTTTAAATCCTCGTATGAATTGGGCCTTAGTATTAAAAATCATAAAACAAAAAAAAACTACATTCCCAGGGTTGGAAAATTTGTTTTTACTTTTGTAAAAAAAAGTATCTAAATAAAACTAATTCGTTTTTCTTCCGTTTAATTAAACATATTATATATATTAGGAATTCTTATATTAAAAACTAATTTAACCATAAACATAGTCACTCATTAGTCTTACAATTTGAAATTTGTTTTGAACCCCCTTTATAAAGCTTTTATAACTTTTCTAAGTGAGATTTTGAGACATTATAAATGCCCCATGGCACGAATTTGAAAACATTTACCCAATACATATAATGCTTTCCTTAAAACATAAGGCTTACAAGTCCATAATTTTGTGGCCAAGAGGCTGAAACTTTGACTCCCCTGTCGTATTGGGTTGTGTTTTAAATAGTCACACTAGTCAAAAATCAAATAAAATTTTAATTACATTTACGTCTATGTTTTATTTGGTGTTGTTTTTCTTTACTCTTAATCATAACTTCAGGCAGTTTTACACTTTGCCTTAAAATTACTGACAAAAGTTTTGCTCCCTACGGCCTAACTTTAGTGTAGAAAGCTCAAAGTAATTCCCTGTTAAGTTATTAAGAAAATTATTTCATTTCTTATTTTATTGCGCTTTTTTTATATTAAATTTAAATTTTAAATTTTAAATTTCGTAGGATACTTCTTGTCTACTTAAGGTTTACTTTGCAAATTATTGATTTTCTTAGAGAGATGGGAATTTAGAATAGGAATGAATACATACTCTCAGTTATGCCAGGAACATAAGCTACGAATTTTTCGTTGCGAACTTTTGTCACCAGCAATAAAATGCATTAACAAAACACCGCCGTCGAACGAAATATATCGTGAGTAACAAACTCTTCGATAATTTTTTCCTACTTCTTACAATGACAAAAGGCAAATAAACAATTTGCTCTCTCTCTCTCTCTCTCTCAAACAGTAATCAACTTTATGAATTATTTGAATATTTCTCTTTTCGTCGTTGTTGTGCTTAACAAATTTACTCAGCGAATTCTTATCGACGAATTCGTCGCCTTAGAGAAAATTCACCACACGTCCCAGTCAGTGATGCCAACAGTTCAGAGGCAAAACGAGCCAACGGAGTAGTCAAAAAGAGCTAAAAAGAGCTAAATCTAAAAATTTGAGAATTTTCCGTTTTAAATCTATGAATGTACATATTTATTATTCAATTTGTACTTCAAGATTTTTTAACATTAATAAAAATAATAGTAAGAAAAAATAGGGATAGGATAGCACAATATCGTTAAATGGAGCCATACATTTTTTATGCTTTCGAACGGCGTAGGTACTAAATCAAAATATTTCGATTTTATAGTTGAATTGCAACATTTGCACAAAGCTTTATATGGATCTTTTGTTAGTTTAATCCATTTGTTAAACGAGGAATTTGATTTCTAAGCTTTCCTATATTTTTGGCAGTAAGAATCCATTTCAATAATTTGTCAAAAATTTTTGAATTTTCGAACACACTAAATACATAAATATATCTTACATAGTTGCAAAAAAGTATTTGCATTTGTAAAAAACATATTTACCAAAAATGTAAATTCCTCAAACACGAAACAACAGGGTAAAGACGAGAAAACTTACTATAAGATGCGAAAAGTGCTAAACGTGCCGTTTTTATAATTGAAAAGAGTTGTGTTAGCTCTTTTTAAAAAAAAAAGAGCTAAAGGGAAAAATTTCGAGTTAGAAGCAATCAAAAAGAGCTAAATCTAGCTCCAAAATAGCTAAGTTGGCATCGCTGGTCCCAGTTGTGTTCCTAGCATTAGTCGCACAAATCGTTTATTATACCCTTCACCAAAAATTGCAAAGGGTATATCTAGGTTTGTCATTCCGTACGTAATTTGTACAATATTAATATGTGACTCATAAAGTATATATATTCTGGATCCTTATGCATAGGGGAAACGAAAAAGTGTGTCCGTCTGTCTGTATATGAAATCGGGTTTCCACCTACTTAAACTAATTTTTCCTTTTTCTCTTTAAGTTAAACACACTTTATGTTTTGTAAAGAAACAGATTGGTCTAACAAATCAAAAAAATCTAAAAAAATAATTGGGAAACTCACACTTCTAATGATATATAAAAGTAACTATGTTAGGTTAGGTTAGGAAGGGTGGTGCTATACCGCACCTTCACTCGGAGACCCAATTTGGTACATTGTGATTCCCTTCTATTGCCCATTACTAGTAATATTTACCACTCCTATTTGTAGCCAGAAGATACCCTATTATCCGTCATTAAGCCACCGAATCCCCATGATGAAGCCCCTGATGTCCTCTAGTTTACAGTCCCCAACATCAGTAATGCTTTCATGGAAACGTCTGCTCAGACATCTAAGCCTCTGACGTTGCAGCTTCGGGCAGTGACAGATAATATGTTCAATGGTTTCTGGTTCCTCTTCATCCCCGTACATCCTAAAAAAATCTGGAGTGCAAATTTTCCAAATTCTGGTTCTTGCTCTGACCGAGCAGTGATCTGTCAATGCGCCTATCATGATTCGCATCGCCTTCCTATTCATGTCCAGTAGTAGTTTAGATCTTCCTGAGTCTAGTTTTGGTCAAAAATCCCTCGAGACCTACAGTTCTCCCTACTTTGCCATGAACTGTTGGTCCTGGTTTCTACCCAATTACTGAGTTCTTTATGACCTATCGGTAATTTGACCGATCTGTCCCACATTCCCTCATCTAACGCTTATACAGCCTATTAGAATTGACCCGAAATTACCATTAAGGTTGTTCTACTAAAATCGATTTCAGCGACCTTATAGTCCGTAAACCCAGGTGTTATTTAAGATCGATGTGTGACCTGATATTCCTGTCCTCACCAAGCCTGTTTCTACGAGTCTAAGGATACTTCTAGACGCCGTCCCCACCACAAAGTCTTCTATAGGAAGTAGATGAAGAATGACGTCCTGAGGTGTGCTCCTCTGAGCACCTGTGATGCCCATTGAGGCACATCTCTGAACCTGAGCTAGTAATCTCCTGTGACTTTCCTTCCTCAATGCCTCCCACCATACCATAGGAACCAACCGGCCTTACAACCGATGTGTAAGTCCAATTTACTACCCAGTTCCTTCCTATGGAGTTCCTGCATGCTTAGTAGGCATTGAGCCCTTTCTTTAGCCTTTCTTGCGTGTTCATTTTCCAAGAAAGCTTGCTATCTAGGAAAACACCCAGGTATTTAGCCCCCTCTGATGGTCTCAGATCCACCCCTCCCATCCTGGGTAATACAAAACTTTCTACTTTGTATCTCCTGGTAAAGAGGACCAGCTCGGTTTTCTCTGGGTTGACTCCTAGTCCTTTACTGCTAGCCCAGGAGGAAAGATCGCCCAACGCCGACTGCATGATTTCACTGATAATGGGAAGAAACTTTCCCGTTACCAGTAAAACTACGTCATCCGCATATGCAACTATCTTCCGTCCGCTCCTATCAAATCGCCTAAGAATTGCGTTCATTGCCAACAACCACAATAGAGGTGACAAAACTCCTCCCTGTGGTTTACCTCTTGTCACTAATCTCCTCAGGCTATCTTTTCCCATACCCGAGTTGATGATTCTGCTTTTAAGCATGATAATTATCCACTCCACTAGAAGGTTGTGAACCCTAAGAGTCTCCAGCGACTCCCTAATAGCCTCTATAGTTATGTTGTTAAAGGCTCCCTCAATGTCTAAGAATGCAGCCAGTGTATAATCCTTGTGCTACAGTCCTCTGTCTATAACACCAACTACGTCATGCAGCGCACTCTCAATAGATCTGCCTTTGCGATAGGAATGTTGAGCGCCACTTATGACGCGGGTATCAATTGTGTTCCTTAGATGCAGATCAATCAGTCGTTCTAATGTTTTCAAAAGAAACGACGAAAGTAACTAGGTCTAATTCATTTTTTTTCTTTTTCTTGGGTACAGAAAATTTGAAAAATGAAAAATACAGTTTCAGAGCTGGAAAGCTTGAACTTTGGATACTAAAGTAACTAAGGAAAGTTCTGAAAGAAAAAAGTGGGCCTTTGCACTCGACACACTACAATCTGAAAATCTAGATGATCCATCACATGACCATAAGTATATTAACTAGTGTTAGTTCAGAATTATTACTTCTGTCTAGGTCTCCTTGTTCAAAAGTAGCGATGAGTATTGATGCTGTATTATGAAGAAGGTCTGACAAACCAATGACCTCGCTTCGATTATCCATTATTACCGGAGATGGTAAAATTTCCGCTTTTCTTTTTATGACAAAGGCACACTTTATCGTATTTCGAAAAAAAGGCCCAGATTAAGCATGAGTGCTAGTGCGCCTTCCACCGCAAAATGTTTACTATACTTTGGCATTGGAATACTATCCACCATCCGTGTTAATCTTTTCGGAAATGCAATTGGTAGCCTATCGACAATTATGGCAGCTTCTTTTCGTTGGGTTCGTATACGTATTTATAAAGGCTTCTTGTTTAATAATTTTGCTTCTGCATCGAACGTTATCGTAATCTTTACTTGGGCGATCAAACTTCTTTCTATATACATATAACAAATCCTTATTTCTAACAGAAAAAAAAACATAAATTTTCACCTGAGGTGTTATATTTGTGTATACATTTTAAGACTGCTATAATAGCAAAGGTATACATATCGTCGGTTGATAATTTAAATGTCGTATGTGGATTTTTTTGCGGTTTTGAGTTAAGATCCATTCCTTAGGTTTACCGACCTTTTCTTTCATTTGGCGTTATCAGTTTTTCGATACCTTATACGGTTTTCGAGATATGTAGTGTTGAGTTTGTCGTAAGTGGCATTTGCTGATGCAAAATTTATAAGAGTTCAAACTTCAAACTCAATTTACTCAAAACTATCGCAATCCACATACGACAATTATATTATCAGCCGACGATATTGTATACCGTTGAATAAATAATTATGTCTGCTATTGTAATAACATAGAAAAAATTAAGAAACATTTGAAGTAAAGAATATGAGATCAATAGTTTAGGCAAAAATAAAAAATTTGGAAAATTTAATTTTATAATCAAAGTTGGACTTTGAATATTTCGAAAAGTATTGAAGGTAGGAGAATAATTTTTTTTCGGTTTTCAAAACTAAATGCATACTTTTGAATTAAATTAAAATGTTTTCCAATATATAATTTTAAGGAACTTTTTTTTTTGTTGGGTAAAATTGTGTTACAAAAATTTTAGCATTTTTAGAAAATCTCCTCTCTTGCCTACATTTATGTGTACGATGTCAAGACTTTCTTACAACTTACTAATAACAAGTATATTTATAATAAAAAATCAAAAAAATTATAAAAACGAGCGTGCAATTTTTTTGCCACATCCAAAAATTAGATTTTTTTTTGCAAAAAAAATGCTAATTTTCGACCAATGCTGGATGTAGGGTGCACCATCAAAAATCCCTAAAATTTAATTCACAGTCTTTCTAAAACAATCAAAGTTTTTTATCAAATACTTAATAATTTTTTAAAATATTCCAAAAAAAAAGTAAGAATACTTTTTTTTCACAAAATATACAAAATTTTCTCATACTTTTCAAAAATGCAAATTTTAAAAATTATTCCTTTGCTACAATTTTTGAGATATCAAAAAAAAATTTTTTTTAATATAAATTGTTATGAGGTTTACTTTCAAAAACAATAAAACCAACTGATCTTTTTTAACTAATAAAGAAGTTATGTACTAACGCTTAAAAAAAGTCAGGACCAAAAATTAAAAAGCAAAATTTTTCAACTCAAATAACTTGGAAACTGTAAGAGATAAATGGTGCTCTTAGCATGTTTTATTTTTGTTTGTTAACGTTGATTGTCCCGCTGAAAAGAATTATTAAGATCGGTCGATATTTACAAAAGTTACAAGCTCCGAAAGAATTTCAACACCCGCAGTTTCCACTTTGAGGCTCTTTGGAGCTACCCGAACTGTCTTACAACAGGGTGCCCCCAAATATAATTTTTCAAAAGTTCAACACTTCTTCTTTCCAAAACAGTTGGTTTTATCGAAATCGGTTCATTACTTCACAAGTTGCAATTTTTTAAAAATTTTTTTTTTATTTCACGCCACTGTGTAGGTGAAGGATAACTAAGATTCGCCACAGCCGAATATAGCACTCTTACTTGTTTAGTATAAATTTGAAAAAAAACCATAGTTGTATCACTAATTTCCACATGATTTTAATGAGATTTTAATAAAATCTAGTGACGCAGTAGATTTTGTTTTGTATGGTAAATCTGCTAGATTTTGCTCGCAAGTAGAATAGAATAGGGGGAAGAGCTGGTCCAAAGACCGGCACTGCGACACCTGATGGATCTTTTGTACCATAAAATTTAAGATTAAAATTTAAAAAAAAAACAATCGAGAAGTAAATTATAGAACTTTCTTAACCAATAAAAAAGACCGATAGTATTAAAAAACTTAGACTTGATAACAGAGGAAGCCAATCATCGTATGTTCAAAAGTATTCAAGTAAACTTTTATAGAAAATTTTAAATAACACAAAAATAATGTTTGAGTATACTTTCAAATACACATGCATTGACCCACAAGCCACAGCCACCCTGCCCGACCTTACGGATTTATGTATTTGCGTAATAAAATTGTTTGAGGCAATTTTAATTTTATAGCTTCAAGTCCTCCATCCATTATTTATTACAACATTTTTTTTTTTAATCCCATATAAAACTAGAAACGCACGTACGATTATTATTTTAATATAAATATGTATGTATTAGCCAAGCTATTTTATATTCAACTATCTAACATAAATTGGATTAAAATTTTCCACTTTACAAACTTTAATTATAATTTGGCAACATTTGAAAGTGCTGCTTGGCTTGGCTGTTGAATTAAATTAAATTTAAAGGACGACTGAAAATGTAAATCTAATTCTTAAACTTAAAATGAGAAGCAAAAAAAAAAAAAAGACATAAAAAAGATTTTCAACATTTACGTGTCGTGCATACATACAATTGTTACAACAGTTTTATATCACTTGCACAGATAGATGTAAAACAACAATTTGTTGCTCCTGTTTAAGCGGCCTCCGTAACAACGACTATTCAAGCAGGAACACACACTAACAACAATTACAAGCGTACGCACATACATCTACATACATACATACATATCGTTGGCTTAATATAAAAAAGGCGTAACTCGAGTTTTCTATATTTTATAGGAGAAGCAAAAAACTGAAGAAAAAATAAAGCATTTACATGCAGAAGTAGTTTTTTAAGTTGCCATAAGTCCTTGATTTTGAACTCTAGCCTACTAAGATCTTCAAGGAGGCTGCAATTATACGTTGTTGTTATATATTTTCTGGGAATATTAAAAACGCGATTTCGAAAAAAATTGAGATATGTCCTTTTTATATTAAGCCATCGATATGTAAATTCACTGTAAACATACAAGAATAGGTATAAATATTTATTTTTAGTTTGCGTATATTTTAAGAAATCTTACTCCTTTCATTTTGTCGCTGCCTTAACTTTCTCTCTTCTTGATGCTCGTGATTTTTATTTGCTCTCTTTTCTGCGTAATTGTTTCATTTGCAGGATTTACATTTATAAATACGGCTTTGTAAACAACATCCGGTTACAAACGCAAACGCACGCAAAACACAATCAACAAAATCAGTAGAAGCAAAAATCTTAATAGCAACAGATACGCAAGAATAAGCATATCTATGATTGGGTGGGGGAAAAAGTAATTTATTTAAATGTGCCACAAATACAAGTACTGCTTTGAGTTAAGTTGAAGTTGGGTTGGGTTAGATCCAAAATTTCGTTCTCGCAACCATAAGTGTAGAAAGATTATTCTGCGGGATCCACATCCCTTCGCCCTCCCAATGCAAATGGTACACATTATTTTTTTTAACATACAAGTTGACACACTTTTTATATACATAAATAAAAAAGTTTCAGAATTTTTCTAAAAATTTTTGATGAAAGAAACCTAAAAATATTTAAAACCATGGCAAGCAACAAAAAAATGTAAAGCCTAAAATTATATATTTTTTTTAAGTCAACATAATGTAAAAAATTAATTTAAAAAAATATTTGCTTTTGTTTTGGCACGACTAGATACATTTAGTTGCATAGAGAAAAAACTGCCTCATAGAATCAATAAAATTTTCTCTATGAGACGTTTTTAGGCTAACGGGTATCCCAGCAGAAGGAAGCGAAGATTTTTTCACAGAGATTCCTTATTGTTTTTATGTGGTAAATCCTATTAATTTTATTAAGAAGAAAACAACATAAAATCAAAAAGAAATCTTATTATTCACAACTCTTTTTACTCAATTTCAGTTATTTTTGGCACCAAAAAAACAATCCATAGAGAAAAACTTATTGGTTCTATTAGGTTCTCTTATAGGTTGCCTTATTAATTTTTTTAAAAAGGGTTTCTTCTTGATTTTATTAGGCTATCTTATTGATTTTTTCAATAAGGTCTTCTTGATTTTAGTAGGTTTCTAAATGATTATGTGTAAAGCATTTTATTGATTTTTTTAATTAAGAAATCTTCCTGATTTTATGAGGTGTCTTGTTATTTCGTTACTATAAATAGACATACAGACATTTTTTTATGATATTTTTCATTTTTGTATAAGAATGTTTGCACAATAATTTCAATGGTTATTCAGGCAGCTTGTTAGCATATTGCTTAAGGTACGGTCACACTTGACAATCATTTGCCCAAAAACGCGTAACCAGTATATACTAATGGGAAATCTTTTGATTCAGACACGCGTTTATTGAGTTTAGTAGTTTCCAGTATTATTCTATTATATAACTTTGCATATTTGTTAAATACGAAACTAATTAACTTAATAAATACGCGTCTGAAGCAACAAATTTTGCATTAGTATTTATTGGTTACGCTTTTTTGGGCAAATGTTTGCCAAGTGTGACTGTAGCTTTAGAGTGCTTGTCTATTAGGTAGAAGTTTGCTGGTTCAATACTTGGTGAGTAAGTTAGTTAAGAATATAACCTAATGTGTATGTATATATGTATGTATGTATAAATAAATAACATCTACAATATACTATATACATACATATGTATATGGTATAGAATTTAAATGGAAAAACATAAGTACAGAGAATAAAGACGCAATTTTTTTTATTTTTTATTGAAAAAATCAATAAGATAACCTCATAAAAACTACAAGATTTCTGCTTGATTTTTTTAAAAAGGTTTTTTCTATGAAATTAATAAGATTTCCTTATTGAAAAAAAACCATAGAGATATCTTATTAATTTTGTTCTATTTTATGAGGTATTTAGCAGGCACTGTTTACTCTGTGTAGTTGAAGTCTACTGATGCGTTGCTTAGCAGCAACGAAATGCATCTAAGCGTACTAAGTCATGAAATAAAAATATAAATTTTTTAACTTGTATTCACTCTGAAACGCGTTAAATAGGAATAAAATATTGAAGTAAAAAATTATCAGTAAAACTTTTTACATCGTAGACGTTTGTTTTGTGAGAGCAAAAATTGTTTTTAAATTTTTATTCTAGAAATGCTAAATTATTTCAATTATTTAATTATTGTTATAAATTATTTATTTGTTTAATAAATGTATTTTCATCACATAACGTTTCATTTGTATTTATTTTCATTTATTTTTATTTTTTTCAATTAACAGAATCTACTTTGCTCTCCACCCAATATTAATCAACATCCCAACAGCAAGTTAAATGATGAAAGTAATGATTGTTATTTGTCGCTTTTGTTGTCGTTATTATTTGTTTGGTTGCCCGTGCTTATACGTACCCACACACACACACACACACACACACACACACACACAGATACGCAATTATACAGGAAAATATTTATGTCAAAGTATTCGTTTTCATTTCTTCATCTTGCTCATTTTTGGTTTGTTTGTTTTTGTTCTTGTTTTTCTTCTAGATTTTCTTTATTTTAGGAATTTCATTCATTCCTTGCGTTGGTAGCATTTGACAATGCATGACACATTTACTGAACATATTTTTTTTTGTATGAAATGAAAGAATAATATTTATAACAACACCAGCCAGAGCAGCAACAGCAGTAACACCAACATAATCTTATACTTTTCTTAAGACATAAAAATTTTCAGTTGTCTTGATCATTTGCTTGTACATAGTTGTTTTTCTTATTCTATTAGAAGTATGATTACTGCGACTTAGACGTCAGATAGTTTTGCAAATGAAAAAAAACTAGTGTTGGATTTAAACAAAAATATTGTGGATTGTCAAGAAAAGATTCCGCTAAATACCAGTGGCGTTGACGTCATTTAGATTAGTATTTTTAGCAGATAATATAATTTAAATTATCTAACTAACTAGTTACATTTCCAATCTATCAAATTTCCAAACCTTATGGCAAATATTTGTGTAGAGCATTTTAATCGATTACAACTTTGGTAACAAAAAACTCTTCGGAGAACAGTTAATGGGTTAACCCACAAAAATCTTACATCGACTTGGTGAATTCTTTATATATCAAACATTGCTTGCTAGTACATATTGCTAATAAATAAAACCTCCAATCATCTTGCCCTGTTTAGTGCAACGTAGGCTTGTCTGTTTGAAAAATAATTTTACTTTATACAAAGTGCGGCCCTGCAGTTTGTATATTGTGACATGATTGACATCTCATTCATCAAAATCGGATAAGTAGTTTAGTGGTTAAAGATAAGGATTCCCTATCTTACGCATTAATAGTACGACTTTTGAGAATACACAACCCTGGCATAATTAATTTCCTCCGGGTTGTATTTTTGCGAAAGTCATATGATTGTGTAGAATAGTTAGTCCTAGCCTTAAGGTGCAACATACAAAATTTTTAGACAATTAGACACACAACCCTTCTTTTAGTCGTCGCCCTAGAAGTGTAATAAAATATTTAACAATTTTGAACTTTTAACTAAATAAGTTTTTTTTCGGAGGAGAGCTTTCCTCGTTCAATTGTCATAACGAATTTATTTCTTATATATTCTTTGGCTCCCAGTGAAATACAGGGTCTCAACCAAACTTCGCCATCTATTGGAAACCTTTGTTCTCATATTTCTGGAAGATGTTGTATCACGAACTATTATTGAAAGTGAAAACTTATGAACCCAATGGAATTTTAGACACCATCTGGAAGATTTGGCACGGCACTTGTCTGTTGTATTCAAGGCTTAGCGACATGCAAGATAAAATCGATGACATCATTGACCAGTTACAAGCAGTTGACTTGAAGACGAAAGCAGTGCAGATCTATTAGATCGGCCCCAGCAATGAAAATGTCAATGTCTTTCACTTACCTTGAAAGTATAATTTTAGTAGACGGCGCTGCTGCCAGCAAAATTCTAAGAATATCAAAATCACGTCAACAGTTGTCAGTAAATTTGATAGTATTGACAATGGAACTGCTTATCTGCAATAAGCTATAAAAAAACTTGGGGTTCTTACCATGACCTCGACTGTAATAAGTCCTTATTTACACTATGCAAGTCTTATTGTTAAGCTGATTAGTTTGTGGGAGAGAGAGACAAGGGGAACAGATACATTTCTTTTCCCTTTTCAGCTTAGCAAAAAGACTTGCATAGTGTAAATTAGGACCAAGAGAAAGTGATTAATAATTTTGCTTTACAAAGGCAGATCAATAAAACCACGATATATTAAATATCCCACCTCTTAAGGAAAAAGACTAGAATGCTCCTGTTACCAAGCAACTTTAAGTTGACAAAATTTTAACAATAGAATAGAATGGGATATGGGAAAAATGTGGTTCCAAGACCGGCACTGCAAAACCTGTTGGACCTTTTCTGCATTAGATCTGAAAATTGAATCATGCCCTGCGTAACTATTCTTGTGAAAGTCAGCACATAGATTGTAGTATCCTGCCTATTATCATCCCAATACAGAAACTCAGCATGAAAAACATGCCTTCTACAGTTATATAAGACAATACACTTGTAAAGACTGTATTGCATTGTCTCGTCATGTTCTAGGCATAAACAAGACCAGGGTGAATGGAGTTGGATTCTCTTCCTTAGAGAACAGAAAGAAAACCAGTAATCATTTTTGTTGAGTTTCACCATGCCACTTTATGAAAATGGCTGCATCAATGCTTTGGCCTGCCTTACACCAGAAGAAGTTAGCCACATTTCCATTGCGGTCAAAGTATCATATTCTTTGATCCGAGAGATTACATTTGACCAACTTTTTTCACAAGACGCTCTCTAGGCCAATAAACAGAGCAGCAGAGGTCCTCCTGACTAGTTCATTAGGTTTCTTGTTACCCGGATGACCTCTGTGGCTAGATATCAAGTAAATGGGAGCCTTGTTCCATAAAGATAGCTTCTGTAGTGAGTCAAAACAATCTTGAACAATATTTAAAAGAATTCCCATAAAAGAGGGACTTAAGAGCTGCCTGACTGTCGGAAAAGATGGCTGTAACTAGACATTTAATACTCAATATCCAATGAGTGGCCATTGCCGACCCAACAAGCAGAGCTCCCGACAGCTCTTTATTAATTTTCATGTGTTCATTGAGTAATCAAAATCAAGGATAAATACTATGACGACTCTTATAATATGGTCAACTAAATTCCATTGTGGTCGTACAAGCATGGAAGATCCCGTGAATTCGTGTAGCCTCAGTTGATGTCTTTACAACCAAAATAATTGAATAGATTCACGATTTGGTATTAGATGAGCAGATATTGAAAGTGAAAAAGATTTTTAAATTGATAGGCATCTTACGTGGATCAGTGGTTTCAGTTTTTACTGAGCACTTGCAACGCTTTTGATCACAATCGAAGACAAATGCAATCGTGTGATAACTTCGTAGAAGTATTTCGCGTTAAAAGATTTTTTGTGCCGTTTCATGATCGGAGACATCACAATGTGCAATATACTAACTGACATTGGAAACTGTAGGTTTCAAATCAGTCAAATGAATCAAATCAGTCAAATGGGAAATACAGGACACTACGACCAAAGTAGATCTATTATATCCCTTGCCAGGCGTCTTGTCATCTAGACGTACTCTTCTGATGAATCCTAGGATTGCTCGTGGGTCTAGTGTTGGCCATTCCCAATCATCCAATAGTTGTTTGCCCAATTGGATATATCTTCTGTGGCATAATGCTTGACAGTTCTTCAGAATATGCTCTGGAGTTTCATCTTCGTAATCACACAATCTGCACAAGCTGTTTCTCTCAATGCCAAGTATGTTGCGGTGTTTTCTCAGTCTACAATGGCCTGTGCACAATCTAAGATTGTTTTTACTCAGGGACATGAGAGCTATGAAACGATTTTGGTTATACGTTCTAATAATTAGCTTTGCATGCCTTAAGCCAGAGGTGTTCCATATTACTCTTGCTTTCTCGCTATAACTTCCCGGATTTTGTCCAATGCAAGTCCGAAAAATGGTTCTGGTCCAACCATGGATGTACTAGCTCACCTTTTGGCCATTTTGTCTGCATTTTCATTTCCTACCAACCCCGCGTGTCCAGGAATCCAGCAAAGTGTGACTTTATTCATGCTGCTTAGCTCCTTTAGCTTAATGCGGCATTCCCACGCTACTTGAAAGGTAAACTCACATGAGCTGAGCGTCAAGATTAAATTGTGTGCATCTCTCAATGGCAGAAACTTCCGATTGAAAAATTGTAGGAGATTTTCCCTAGGAGTCGTGGTAGTCCTTGGTCCTACAACTCTTACGCCTGAACCTGCTGACGTTTTGGGGACATCAGTATACCATCTTATGATTCCTGCTCTAAAGGAATAATGGGGTTCTATTTCCTTCCATTCCCATCTATTGGCCAGAACAATTCCAAACCTCTTGTCATTACGTCAGAGGGTTGCGCAAGTAAGGGAAATCATCTTGCCATTGGCTAATTAGACACTTTCTGTCTGTGCTTTTCCTGGCGATGCTGATTACTTCTTGTCTGGCAGCTGTCTCTATCACAATCGTCAGAGGTGTGAGTTCAATTAAGTCTTCCATAGCCGCCGTAGGATAAGTCCTCATAGCCAGACTGACCCTCTCCGACCAGGCAACAACATCATAAGTGATGATAGGTCTCACTATCATGGTGTATATCTATCTCAAGATTTTGTTTGTGCAACTCCATGTTTTTCCTGCAACAGATCCACAAACCATTAGTGATTTTGTTGTCCTGTCAAGAGTCGCCTCTAAATACTGTTTCCATAACAGCTTTGAGTCTAATATCACTCCCAAATACTTGACCTCCGATGAGCTTTCTATTTGCACACGGTCTGTTCGAATGTTTTGCTAGAGTGGAAATGTGCTCCTCCTTTCCTTGTGAAATAAACAATGGTAGGCTTTGCTGGGTTGATTGATATACAGTCCTACGGATAGACACCATACCTTCACTATCCTTAACGAGTTCTGTACTATATCACACAACGTCTCCTCAAATTTTCTTCTTGCAATGATTATAATGTCATCGGCATATGCTTGACATTCTATGCCATTGCTCGTTAGTATGTGCAAGAGTTTAGCAAATACCAGGTTCTCAGACCTAATCACCGCCATATAAGATTTAGATGATTTTATCAGCCAATACAATCCTCCCTACTTATCTCATGAAGGGTTAGGTGGAGAGCACTAGCACCCATTGATGGCGGATTGTAGAGTCTCGGGGGATATGTGGCCAAGGTTTGACTTAGGAAGATCCAAACTGCTTTTGGATATAAATAGGAAGGCAATGCGAGCGAGTGATAGGCGCATTAACTGGTCAATAGTCGGTCAGAGCAAGCACCAGCATTTGGGAAACTGGCACTCCAGATTTTTGTAGGATGTGCGGGGATGAAGAGTTACCAGAAACAATTCAACATATTATCTGACATTGCCAGAAGACTTAGACGGTTGAGCGTACGTTTTCATGAGTGAACTAGTGATATTGGTAAATGTAAACTGGTGGATATCAGGTGCTTCATCTTGGGAATTCGGTGTCTCAATAACGGATAATAGGGTCACTTCTGGTGACCCCCTGTGGGGGGAGTGTAATGATTACTTTTAACGAGCAATAGAAGGGAATCACAATGGACCCAACTGGGTCTCCGAGTGATAGTGTGTTATAGTACCACCCTTACTATCCTTATTGACTACCTTTATAAGAAAACTTATTGCAACAATTAAATGAGGATTTGCCACAAAAATGACTGCATTTATCAAAAAAAAAAAAATAAGGTAGCACACATGTGAAGTTTCTAAGGCAAAAATTGCTCCCTCATTCACCCTTTTCTCCATATTTACATAGATTAGAGTGACTATTTCTTGTTACCCCAACCTGAAGAAATGGGGTTTGACCCCAAGAATGAAATCATTTCGTAAAGAAATACTAAATAAATTTTCTCTTTAATTTGTTAGTAATAAAAATAAATTGGTGAAATGTTGGACAAAGTGTATGTTTTTTATGCAAAAAAACTGTGTTTCATTCAAAAACTCCCCGCACTTATTGACCTCGTATTGACACTTAATCGAGCACAAAATTCTATTTTACTTTATTATTGATTAAAATCTTATTCATCATGTTTATCAAACATATGCATCTAATTTTGTACGATTTCTGAATAAAAAAAACTAGAGAACAAGGAAAGGAAAAACCTAACTACGTCACTGCATTGTCAATTTTGTTCTACATATTTAGCAGCTTTATTCCTTTATTAAACATCATCGTCTATATGTATGTATGTATGTGTGTTAGAATTTGCTTAGTGATGATGAGAATCATTGTTAGAACTTCCAACTCCATAAGAAAGTAGCAACAAGAAAATTCCACTGACTGCTACAACTAGTCCTGTGTATGTTTTTTTATATTTTTTTTATTATATATGCTGACTACATTGACTTTAATGGCTTGAGTAGATTTAACCTAATTAAGAATGTTGAGCACAACAAGTCCTGAATACAAATGAATATTTTTCACTTTAGATTCTTTGCCTTTTCCTGTTTTTCTATTCACAGAACTGTATTTGTAGCAGGAGTTTTATGTTCTTTTTTTTTGTAGGAAACTTGCTGAATATATGCGGATAAAGTACTGATAAAAAGATGGCAAGCGGTGGGCAAATAACTATTTTAAGGCAAAGGTTTATGCTGGCAAGTGAGTGGAATAGTTAAGGCCATATTAGATATGTCAATGGTGTTGTTGTGGGTGTAGGTGTAGGTGTTGTTGTTGGTGTTGGTGTAGGAATAGGTGTGGGTGCGGGTGTGGGTGTTGTGCGATATTGTCATTGACAATGGCAGCTGTTGTAATCTAAGTGCTGTTGTATTGCTTTAGCTTAATTTTGTCAAACATACAATCGTGATTTTACTTTTAAATTACTCCCTCAAGAGCTTGTGTAGTTCCCGAAAGAGTAAAATTACAAATGTGCATAAACTTTAAGAATTTTGCTATTTTTTTTAAGGACAATATGTTTGATGAAAAATTTTTTAAATTGCATACAAGCTATCGCAACGTTATAAGCTATTTAAGTTTTACTTTAACTTTATGTTACTTTTCACTAAGTAAAACGAAAGCAGGGAGCATAATTGAGGCCATCAGTGCAGAAATGGTGTAACCCACAGCAATTTATTTAATCGGTTGCATCTGTTTAGTTATTTGATTGCTTTATTACTTTGCAATATTATGATCTGTACAAAAACGATTTTTCAGCTCCATTTTCTTTAGAATATCAAAAGGTTGTTCGCTCTATTTAAATGTTAAATTTCGATTACGATTAGTAATCAATTAGATTACATTTTAAAAAGAATTGTAATGATTATATAATTGCCTTCAAAAGAATTGCTGATAAATAATTGATTACGATTACTAATAATTGAAAAGTAATCTGAATTACTTAGAATTACTTAAAATAATCAAAAAGAATCAAAAGTAATCAAAAAGTAAGCCGACTACTTTCAAAGATTACTTTTGATTCTTAATAAATAATCGAAAAGAATAAAAAGTAATCCTTAGAAGTAATCGGATTATTTTTTGATTACTTTTCATTCGTTTTGATTATTTTTAGTAATTTTAAGTAACCCAGATTACTTTTCCATTATTAGTAATCATAATCAATTAGTAATCGTGCGAAACTGAATATAATCGTAATTTAATCATTACTTTACCTTTAAAAAAAAAAGTAATCAAATTAGTAATCATTACAATTACTAATCATTACTGAACAGCTATGGTTTCATTAATCCAACGAAGCGTGACGTTGGTTGAATTTTAATAAATTTTTCATTAGATTAATGTCGAAATTCATAGAATTGAAGCCGAAAATTCTTTCAGTGTATAATGACAACATTATATTAATTTCATATTGTTTTTACTTTGAAAATAATTGTAAATCATGTTGAATCAACATGAAAAATAGCAGAAAAATATTAAATTAACGTTCTTTTCGTAGATTTTATTATCCAAACAAATTAACCTATAATTTTTTATTGCATATGAAATGAAAGAATTTAATAAAAGAATGTACAGTGGAATCTCTCTTGAGCGCACACTGAAGGGACCATTGAAATGTGTCCGTACAAGGGGACTGTCCGGTCAAGAGAAAACTAAACATTTAAATGGAGCGCTGCCGGTACCTGTCAAAAGTGTCCGTCTAAAGCAGGTGTGCGCCTACAGGAAGTGTCCGTTAAGGGAGATTGCACTGTATATGAAATATTAATGCCAAACAGTTTGGAACGAAAAAATTTTTCATTAAAAGTAATAATTCGTTATAAGCGATGTTTGTTTGAAATCAACTTGGCAATACAAAAAAATTTTTAGTTTTCGATTGATTTTCTGCTTTTAAAATCGCTTTATTTAAAGAATTCCGTATATAAAAAATCTAGGCTGCAAAAAACTTTTTAACTTAAATTTAAATAAATAATTTTACTAAATTTTTATTCATTTATATTCATTTAGTAAGGTTAAAAAAAAGATATATGACAAGTAAATATATGGACGATTTTTAAGTATAAAAACAAGATATATTAAATTAGTTTTCATGATTAATAATCTGTAAAAAAAAATAAACGGAAAAATATATTTATTTCATAGCTGTTAAGTAATGATTACTAATCGTAATGATTGCTAATTTGATTACTTTTTTTTGAAAGGTGAAGTGATGATTTCACACGATTACTAATTGCTTACGATTACTAATAATGGAAAAGTAATCTCAATTACTTAAAATTACTAAAAATAATAAAAGAAATCAAAAGTAATCAAACAGTAATCCGATTACTTCTAAGGATTACTTTTGATTCTTTTTGATTATTTATTAACACCAGAGTTAAAAAACGAATTCAAGACTGCTAGACGTAACGTTAACATCAGCATCAGAGTTGCAAAAACCGAGTATTACGCTAGACGTTTTGGCTCCGCAATAGGCTCTAGGCAAACTTGGAGGTATATTCGTGAGATTGGAGTTGGCAGATCAGAGAGTTCAAGCAGTTGTCAAGTCGATGCAGATGAGCTTAATAGAACCTTCACAAATATACCGCTTCTTCCAGTTGACAACACTTTCTACAAATTTACAAGTATAACTTCAAATCTTCACAATATCAATAGTAATATGTTTCAATTCGCTCGTGTAAGCCAATCTGAGGTATATTTAAGCTTCAGTTTAATTAAGTCGAATGCGGTGGGCTCCGATAACATTCACCCGAAATTCGTTATGATATTGTTACCACTACTCTTGCCATATATCACACATTTGTACAACACTATTATAATGACTAGCACTTTCCCGTTGAAATGGAAATACGCAAAAATAGTGCCTATACCTAAAAAAGACTCAGAATTCAGGCCAATTGCCATACTGTGCTTTATATCTAAGGCTTTTGAAAAAATTCTTTATAATCAGATGTCGCTTTATATAAAAAATAATAATTTGTTGTCTAATATGCAATCAGGTTTTCGTCAAAATCATAGCTGTGTCTCCGCTTTAATGGATGTAACTGAAAACATACGACGTGAACTTGACGAAGGAAAAATTAATTTTTTGATTCTTCTAGATCATTCTAAGGCATTTGACACGGTCGACCATAGTACGCTTTGCAAGAAACTTCAGTATTTCTTTAATTTTTCTTTTACGTCAACTAGACTGCTATCATCATATCTCTCTAGCCGTAGGCAATTTGTTTACGCGAGCAACCACCGATCCTCAGCATTAAATTTGTCAAGGGGAGTGCCTCAAGGGTCAATCCTTGGACCACTACTTTTTTCTATATATGCAAATGATTTGCCTAAACAACTTTTGCACTGCAAAATTCATATGTATGCTGATGATGTTCAGTTGTATTTGAGTAGTCCAGTCAATTCTGTTGCTGATAATATTTCAAGACTTAATGATGATCTAAATAGAATTTATCTTTGGGCAACTGCAAATGGACTCTGTTTGAACCCGCACAAATCAAAATGTATCATAGTACGTAAGAAAACAATTAATAATATTGCCGTTGTTGAGATCTTAATAAACAGAGAAAAAATTACTATTGTAAATGCTGCCAAAAATCTTGGAATAATTTTTAATAACAACCTTACCTGGTCAAACCATGTTAACGCAGTTGTCGGCCAGAGTTACTCAAAGCTGAGATGTCTTTGGTCATCACAGCACTATACTCCTTTCAATATAAGGCAACTTCTTGCTAAGCCTTATATAGTTCCTGGCTTATTCTACGGTTGTGAACTTTATGCTAGCTGTGACTCAATTAGCAAAAGAAAGCTTAACGTTTTATACAACAATATTATTAGGTATGTATACGGATTGAAAAGATATGATCATGTTTCTCAATTTTCCTCGAAACTATATGGCATTTCGTTCAACAATCTTCTTAATATACGTGTGCTTTTATTTCTTCATAAAATTATTTATTCTGAAATGCCACGATATCTTACTGATAAAATAAGGTTTGCAAGATCAGTTAGGGGGAAAAAGATCATAGTTCCTTTACATCGTCTACTTGTTTCTGAATGGCAGTTTTATATACATGCTGCGCGTCTCTGGAATACTCTTCCACATACACAACAACTTAATAGCAACGCAACTAGCTTTAAGCAATTTTTATTTAATTACTTCTCAAATTAGAAATTCATAAATATTGTTCCTATAATATATGCAATTAATTAATTTTGTAAATTTGTATCTTAATGTCTATTTTTATGTTTGCTGCCGTAATTAAGTTATGGATACTACTTTCCTGTACTATAAATATAAGATTAATTCTTGTTGTATAGGACTTGAACATACAAATAAATAAATAATAAATAAATAAAATAATAAATAATAAAATTAATCTTTGAAAGTAGTCGGATTACTTTTTGATTACTTTTGATTCTTTTTGATTATTTTTAGTAATTTTAAGTAATTCTAATTGATTACTAATCGTAATCGAAATTTAACAGCTCTGGTTTATTTATATTTTTTCTCAAAATTAAAAAAAAAGGATCACATAGTATTTGTTGCTTTATTTATTTTTAATAAATATACATATGTACATACACACATACATACATATATGTGCATATATATAAAAGATCCTACATACATAAGTATATTAAACTTTATTTGATGGAAATTTCGATTGCAGCTGTATAAAAGACAGAAAGCTTTTTCTTGTTGTTGAATTTTCAATGGTCTTGCTGAGTGCAACTTGTTAAAAATTTTAAAGATTCATATTTCCTGCCTACCGTCATACATTTAAATTGACGTTTATAAGTGAAAATTGTTTCGTTATATTCACTTTTTATATGTATGTGTAAAGGATGGTAGCATTTTGCTTACTTTTTTACATTTAAATTAATATTTTTCGTTTGCTTGTGCATACAAAAAAGGAAACTTGTGTAAATATTTTTAGTTCAAAAAGAATTTTCTCTCTCAATAATTGGCACAATTCTGATACATAAAATTTTTTAACGAAAATTCATATGTATATGTATGTATGCGCTAAAAGCTTTTGTTTTTATTCAATAAAATGCAGCTGAAATTCTTAAAATTTTTCTTTGCAATTATTTGCGTTGTTAACCTTTATTTTTTGAAAGCTGAAACAAATGTTCAAATATTTGTTGTTGTTAAAAGTGTGCAGCAAAAGTTTTTGCTAACTTGTGATATAAAATAAAAAATATTTTGTGTTTGCATTCATCGGTAAGTGGCAATAAGCTACAACAGTTTTTACAATATGAAGGCTAAATAAATAAAGATAAAAATATTTCACACAGCAGGCCAGCAAATATTATTTTGGGTAACTGTTTACAGCTTGACTTGTAGGCTACTTAGTTTAGTTTGAAATAAGGGCTAATCCTCTACAAATTTCTGTATGGATTTCCACTGAAACTATGAAGATATTTTTCTACTTAAACCTAAGCAAAATGTACTAACAAACATTAAAAACTTCTATTTAAAAAAAGGTGATAAAATCTACAAACATAAATATGATATATATTGAAAAACTAATCGAATGAATTATATATTTAACAATATTGAGTACTAATAAAATTTTTTAGCCATACATGGATATTGTTGCCAATTGTCTACATTCCAGTTTAATTTATTTCATTTATAAATGTGAATGTTTGTGCATAAAAGAGTTAGCTGCTCAACAGAAACCAATCATTATAAAAAAACCTCCTGTGATAGAAAACTAGACTATGATAATTTGTGTTAGTGTGGAAATTATATTTTTAGTTATATATTTTAATTATATTAATTATTTTACAAATGTTGTGATGTCCAGTTTTAATTTTATTAAATACCAATTTGTTTATTATGTTCGTAATGTCCAGTTTTATTTGCATATAACTTTTATACTATGTTATATGTAAAAAATTATATACCTAACTTAAATAAAGAAAGTTCCTGAAGAAGTTGAAAAAAGGCAACAAAACGTCGATCAAAGAAAGAGGTAAAAAATAACTATACATAAAAAAGAAATTGTTTTATTAAAAATCTAAAATAAAAATTTACCAAAGAAACCCCCACCAATACTTAAAAAAAATTATATTTAAAGAAAGGAAGTCATGGTGATAAAGTTTATATACTCCTTTTTTAAAAAATATGCTGTAGTTTGAAAAAGTAATCGGAAGAATTATATAAAATTAATTTCATATATAAAACAATATTGAGTTTGTATAAAATTTTTTACCTTTATATGCATATTGTTGCCAATTGTCTACATTCCAGCTCAGTTACCCGACTGTAATGTAAAGTAACTGCAACAGGAAACAGCTGATCGATATTGTTATGTGAAAAGTAATGAAAATGGTTATAGAGATGTAATGTAATGTAACCTAATTTTCATATAAAATATCGATTAGCTGTTTCCTACGTTGCAGTTACATTACATTCGGGTAACTGAGAGCCTTGATTTAGCTTATAAATGTGAACATTCATTTATTCATTTATTAAATATTTTAACATATGATAGTTTATTTTACAGATTCTGGCGATAATTTGGATTTTAAATCGATTAATATTAATTTTAATTCAGAAAATGCGCTCTCTGCAGTTAAAAAATTACTTTTTTAAGCAAAAAAAAAAATTCAAAGTAATTTTTATTTCTAACCCAAATATAAAACTAAAATAATAATTTTTATTTTCTGAGGAATAAATAAAAATCAAGAAATAATCTGTAGAATTGATAAGTTTTAATGAAAACTAAACAGATATAAATTAATGAATCTTTAGTCCGTGTAACAAGGATGATCCTGGTGTTCTTGTGCACGTAGCACTTCTCTTTTTTGGTTAGATTTTTTTAGTTTAAATTTGGAAAATAATTGTTATTTGCAGTCCTTGATAAAAATCTATATTTGGAACCCTTATATGCATATTGTTGCCAATTGTCTACATTCCACTTTTAAAGAGATTATTAGACTTATTTCTTTGTTATGGTAGTATTTTTGTTTATATTTCAATTATTTTGATAAAAAAACATAAAAAAATTCCCTTTAAAGAAAGGAACTCATGATGATAAAACCCACTTATATAAAATATGATTTATATTAAAAAAATAATTAAAATAATTATGTAATATTAGTTTAAGCTATTAAACAAAATTGAGTACATATAAAACAAATTTTTTAACCCTTATATGCATATTGTTGGCAATTGTCTACATTCCAGTTTAGTTCATTTAACTTATAAATATGATTTTATTTAAAAAAAGTTTGTTGTTTAAAACAACCAATCATAATAACAAGGCGAGCGTAGAGTTCTTAGACTATTTCCTTGTTTTGGTGGCGATATATGGGGTTTTTTTTTTAATTTTTAATTATTTTCGTAAAAACCATAAAAAATTTCTATTTAAAGAACGAAACTCAAGATGATAAAATCCACTTACATATATCAAATATGATGTATATTGAAAAAATAATTGAAAGAATTACATAAAATTAATTTAAAATATTTAGCAGTATTAAGTATGTATAAAACAATTTTTTTAACCTTAAATGCACATTGTTTTTTTTTTTTTTTTTTTTTTTAAATGAGAAGTAACACTCAGGCAATTAATGCCTACTGCTAATACTAGGTGTTACCTTCTTTAGGAAAGGGATAGTGAGAGAGAAGACAGGTGGTGAAAGAAGAGATAGAGGAAAGCTTCATTCTTTTACAACTCTGCTTTTCGCACGTTTTTAATAATGCAGTGTTGCAGCGCCTCTCTGATGTTAAATGGGGCGTATTAATTTTTTGAAGCTGTGTCTTGTAGCCATTTTATTGATTATTTTACTTCGCCGATGATTTTGCTACACAACGAAGGAGGGCGCTCTGATGTTACATTAGGACTAGTATCAGCTGAAGTCGGTATAGTTCAGTGACCAGTGACTATGCCTTCATCACGAACTTTCCTACAACAACTGACACAAAGGGACACTAATACACATCAGAAAAATGCGTGGTGTTGTTATTTAATGACTGTCGGATACAGGGATTGAACCCAGGACCTTCGGTTTTGTAGTCAACGTGCTAACTACTTCAGCCAACGCCACCTCAATGTTGCCAATTGTCTACATTCCAGCTTACTTGATTTAGTTTATAAATATAAATGTTTTTGTATTTTATTTGCTGCTGAGCACAATCATAATAACAAGACGAGCTTAAGGTAAGGGATTTTATTTTTCTGTAATTAAAAATGTTATAAGACCATTTGTTTATTATGGTGGCGATATGTTACATTTTTTTTTAAAATTTTCAATTATTTTGATAATTGATTTAATGTTTTAAAATTAAATAACACTATTATATTTCACCCAATTTCTTTATACTCTTAAATTATTATGCCATAAATCTAATCTGTTTTAGCCAGTTCCCATAATAGCAATTAAATTTGTATTTATGTTGCAGATTTAAATAACCAAAAACGAAAATTTAAAAAAATCGCATTTATTTTTGGTTCCCATAATTTGTTAAAGTGACAAGATTTTAAATTTGTTTTTAGAACATTTCCTTTTAAAGCTTTTCGTTATGCTGCGAGGTCCTTTTTTTTTGGTTGTGTTTTGGCAATAATTTTAATCCACTGCAGTGTTTTTGTACAATTGTTCCCTATTGTCTGATAAATTTTTGTCACTGTTTTGCGCCATTTTACTCTAAAGTACTTTTTTTTTCCAAACTTTCTATAATTTTTGTATTTGAAAAAAAAAACACAAAAAAAATTTAAAAGAACAGCAAACGCAGATCTAGAAAATCGCTCCCAAAGGAGGTGTGGCATTGGCAAATTCATTCGACAAGACTCTAGGACTAGCAGCTTTGTTAATTTATTAAAATAACATTTGAGGCTTTTTCTGCATTTTTAGCTTCAAGAGATTTTACATATACATATGTATGTTAATATTAATGCTGGGCTGTAGGTGGTGTAAAGTCATAATAGCGCACTTACTGGGTTAAGTGTATTTTTTGGTGATTAAATTTTATTACATATACATAGAGTTGGTAGCAGCAAAATGTTTGCAATATTTATACAAAGAAAAATTATACGAAAGTCTACAGCGTTATTTGAATTGAATTTAAAATTTTATTATAAGGACTTGGGAGTTTTATAAATCGGTCAAGGCTTAATTTAATTTGATTTGCAAAAACTTTTAAGAAGTCTGGCTCTCTTGAAATTGAACTGAATTCAAAACTTTTTTGACTGATTGTTATTAAATAAATATATATTATGAATATATATATATATATATATATATATATATATATATATATATATATATATATATATATATATACATATGTAACCCGGTCTATGAAAAGGTGGCTTATGATACAAAATCAGCTGCTAAATATATATCAGCTGTTAAAGATAAACAATGCATTTCGTCAGTTTCTCGGTATATATGTATATGTATGCGTGTATATGTATGTACGTCTGTCATTCTAGCTCTTCATTTATAATTATAATTATCTTAATGACATTTGCCTTTTCATAAAAGGCATTAGTGTATGAAAAATAATACATCTATCGAAAAATATTTTACTGCAAATATAATACTGCACTGAAAATGTCAATCAAATAAATAAAACTTGATCGATTTCCACTCTTGCACACTCTCTGTTTTACCAATATCAATATTTTAATACACTTTCACAATTTAAATACACAAAAAAAAAAAAGAAATACTTACGCACACACTGTCAACTGAAATCAATCAAAATTGTACATTTACCTGAAATTTCATTTCACAAAATTACAAGACATCTGAAAGGAATGTAAAACATTTTTATATTGATTACATTGTAAATCAGTGTTTTGCAACGAAAAAACCCTTTTGTTAAGTAAAGATGAAGAAAAAAAAAATATCCTTCTTGTTGTTAAAAAATGGCATAAAAGTAAAGTTTTAAGCAGAAGTCGAGTGTTTACAAATGAGTAAATACAAAAAAAAATTATTTAAATGGAAGCAATTTTAACAGGACCCAAAAAAAAAACGACCTACAAATAACAAAGTCAAAAACGTGTTAAAATCTAACAAAAGGAAAAAACGCAACAAATTTGGCGGAAAGACAGTGAAAAGTTATTCGATTCCTTAAAAAAAGCACTAAAAGGCAAAAATTTAAACAGATTGAAGAAAAAAATATACATATGTATTCAAAAATGCTACACCCAGAAAATTTCATATTGAAATCCACCAGAACAAGGTTAATTTGAAATTGTTCGGCCATGATTTTGCTTAAAATATGTTTCATGTTAATTCAACATGTTTCACGGTAAGCTTTAAGGAAAATTTTCCCTTTTGATAGAAATTAATTTCATGCTGATTTAATATTCCAGTGCATTTTAATAAATTATATTGTAGAATCATGTTGCATCAAAGTTATTTCAAGTTGAAACAACATGAGTTTAGTTATTAATGTAGCCAGACAAGATTTGAATTTGAACTCATGACATGGTAGTAAACTTATTTACCACTGCAGTCACAATAACCTTAAAACCTTAAAAACTCTTTAGATACACATTTAATTTAAAATAATTTAATTGATGTCTTAATATAAAATTTATTTGAAATACAAGTTATAGTTTTTATTATTTTTATTTTTTTTTGCAAAATAAACACAAAGTACGAGTCTACTTTGGCTTGCTTGCAAATAACAATTTATAATCAAAATTTTTGCATTATGATTTTGCATTGGTTTTGTTTTCTGTGTACCCAAGCTTTTAGGTTGGATTAGGTATGGTTAGCTGGCTGCTGGCAAGGAAAAGTAGAAAATTGGAGTCCAGCTCCTTTAATTATTACCATTATAATTATCCCTTTGTGCTACTTTTAAGTTAGAAAGTAGTTAGAGAGAGAGGGAGGAGGGTGACAAGGGTAGAACTAGAAAAGAGATAATAATTATTTAAGGTAGTGGATCAAACATTGGCTAGGGGGGGGGGGAGTAAGCGGCTATACCAGCCACTATTCCTAATATAAAGGCTCAAGCTTTTGAGCTCGATTTCCGATAACTCAGATAAGCTGCCGAAGGATATTATGGCAAGGAGGCGCAGACGGATAGCTGCAGAATATTTTCCTCCTCTTCCTCGTCATTGCAACTGTAGCAGTAGTCATTATACGGGAACATGGGTTCCGAAGGCAGGCTTTTTGCTGGAGCATTAAATAAAGATTTGTTTTTTGTTATTATATTCTGTGACATATCTAAAGAGAGTTACACCTTGGCCTCTACAGACTAGTAAAGTATATATATATATATATATACATATATATATATGTATATATATATATATATATATATATATATATATATATATATATAATTACAAGGAAAATCCTATTTTTGGGATCAAAATAAGAAACTTTGCCGAAGGAATCATACCTTTAAAATGTATTTTGATGTTCCGACTTTTGATCCGAAGGGTACAATTTTCTTGAAGGGTCAAATTTTGAAAAATCTCACTTTGGCCCATTTAGAGTTCCTCAATCGAGTCAAAATGTATGACCGACCCCCACTAATATTAGAGAACCGGACCACCTATGCCAGAGGCACACCATCTGGAACCACCCGTGGGGGGTTCCCCATACAAATATTTCAAAAAATCACAAATAGAATACATTTAATTAACCAAGAAAAATAAAATGTTATATTTAGTAACTTTTATATACAAAAAAAAGTTTACATTTTCCAGCTCTGGAACTATATTTTATATTTTTCTGTTTTTTTTTATACCTGAAACACTATTTCTATCTAAAATATTAAAAATATTTAATTAAAAAAAAAACATTATTTTGTCCTAGTTACTTGTATTTACCAAAAAAGTATACATCTTCCAACCCTGGAGTCATGCTTTAATCTTTTTCTGCTTAATTTATAGAGGAAAAGAAAAAGAAATAGTTTTATTGGATTACTTTTATTTACAAAAAAATTAAAACTTTCCAACTCTGGAATCGTATTTGTGTTTTTTTTTTTTATTTTAAATTTAAAGCTTATATAATTCCTAGTAAAATATAAAATATTTTTAATAAACATATAAACAAATATTATTTAGCTAGATACCTTTATGTACAAAAAAAGTTAAAATTTTCCAGCTCTGAAATAATCTCTTTGATTTTGCTAATCTTCTGTACCAATCTATTGCTTGCTATTTCCGACACACTAGTCCAAGACCAAAGTCTTGAATTTTTTTGGAGCTTTGGAAACTCGATTTTGCGTACAGATATAGGATTAGTTCCTCTTAAGGGAAATTGTTTCCCCCTTACCGGATTTTTATTTTTTTTTTCAAGTATTAACAGCCTGCAACCATAAGACATATCTCTGCTTAGCTTCAGTGATCTTGGGTTACTCAATAACTTTTCAGAAGCAATATAAACGGAAAAAAAGCAATGTCCGGCAAAATAAAATAATAAACTCTTAAGTAAATAAAATATATAATATTATTTTGTTAGAATATAATTTTTTTTTAAACTGGAAAGTAATAAATAAACGCTCTCTTGGATGATGAGGTACTAAAAAATATTTGAAAATTTTACATTTACCATTTCTTTTGGACTTTTAGATTAGTGTGGTGATACTAAGACTTTACTGCATTATAATGGTTGTTTTAACGATTTTTATTGTCATAATAAAGTAAAATTTCATATAATTGTTTTTTGATATGTAACATGTTGCTTAAATGCAGAATTAAGATGTGTGCTTTTCTTGGAAATTGTTGATTTTGTATTGATGTTATAAACTTCGTAGTGTGGTGCAATTTTAACTGTGGAAATTGGTTAGATTAACCAAGTATTGTATATCTAAGTGGCATCAAATTAGTACTTATTAAAAATTGGGTCTAGAGAGGCCCACTAGCTTTAATTTTAAGTAGACTTTGAGCTTTATTCTCTTAAAGGACATATAAAAAAGTTGTGTGGCTAAAATACTTTGAAATGGGTGAGATGCGGTCCACTTAAAAATAAATAAAAAAAAATAAGTAAATTTTTTTACGATTGGCATTAAAATGTTTTTTATGTTTTTTTAATGTTTTTTTAAACGTTTTTAATTTTTAGTACATGTATGGGAGTATGACTGCCCACTAGTTTAACTCATATGTGACAATCCGTAAAGTTTATAGGAGATATATTCGAGCCAACATACAGACATATATTTAGTGGCTTTTGCATTTTTAACAAATAAAATTAGCTATTAGTTTTTATTTTCTTTTGAAAATCGTTTGCGGCTACCTAAAAGCACTCACTCATTTCCTTATAATAAGTGTCAATTTCCAGGTTTCAAAAAATATATATATGTATATCCTTTCTTTTGTTTCCTGCCACTAGCTGTTACCTTAACTTTCATTTCATTCAAAAAATAAGTTTGTGAAGCATAAAAAGCAATAAAATAAATTCTACATTAAGAAGAAAAAAAAGCAATATCATGTACTTGTTTGTTAACAATGCTAGAGTTACTTTTGAACACATGTAGCTGTCACGAATGTGTTTCAATTCACGTGTATTTCAGACGATTACAAAAGAATTTGGTGAATGAAGTGGTGTTTTCAATGAGCTTTATGTTGAAATTAAAACTTAAGTGAAGTATTATTGCTACTAAATTTTTTATTTTTTTAAGAAAAAATGTCTCAATTCCCAATTTTTTTGTTACTAATGCTAAATGGACTACCAAATGTTAATAGTTTAATATCAAATTATGTGTTAAAAAACTGAAATGCTTTCAGGCCTAAGATTGCAGATATAAAGAAAGTTACATAAGCTTTTAAGTTAAAGCTCTTTATTTTGTAGAACAACTATCTGCAACTGGGTACTTCACTTCATCCAAGACGATAAAAAGGTAGTAAATAAAAATTGTAAAGCGTGACAATGCGTGAGCGTGAGTGAAGAAATAGTTTATTTTTGATTAAATATAAAAAAATAACGCAGAAAAATTTTTTTTTTAAATTTTAATATAAGGTATGTTTTATCCGAAACATATACATACCTATTTAATTTTTAAGCAGCTATATCTATAGCTACTTAATAAGTATATACACACTTAAATTTGTTCTGAATATTTATATAAAGTTCGAATAAAACATACCTATAAATGGTGTTTTTTTATAGAGTGACACAAGTTTTAATCATATTAAAACAAGAAAATATATTTAATATATATATTATATATTAAAATATATATTAGTGGAAAGAAAATTTTATGAAATTAATGTTTAAATATGACTTCTGCCATGTGGCCGCCAAGACTGGCGCGTAGAAGGCTAAATCTGGAACACCAATTTTCCAAAACTTTTCGCAACATTTGCGGCCGTATTTCGCCGATAACTCTTCGAATGTTGATTTCCAGGTGTTCAATTGTTTGTGAGTTTTCGACGTGGACAAGTGACTTAATATAATTCTAAAGAAAATAATCCAATGGGGTTAAGTCACACGATCTTGGTGGCCAATTAATTGGGGCATTACCTGAAAATATTTTTTTCATCAAAAGTTGCTTTGAGTAAATCAATTGTAGCACCCGATATGTGTCATGTGGCTTCGTCCCGTTGGAACTTTATATAACCAAGATTAATGGCACCTCATTGAGGTACGAAAAATGTCGAATCATGTTCCTATACCGTTCCCCATTGACAGTAACATTTTGACCATCATAATTTTGGAAGGGGCAACGATTTCGCCAGCCCATAAAGCGCACCAAACAGTAATTTTCGCCTCACTACAAATTCTGCTTATTTACGTACCTTTTCAACCAAAAATGACGAAAAAATATCAACAATTTGCTCGCGCTGCTCTGGTGTAAGTCGAATCATAATGAAATTTCAAAGCAAACTAAAAAATACGCAACTATCAGCTGTTAAATGAGTGCTTAAATAAATCAGTGTTGCCAATCAAAAGTTTTGATACTCTTGAAAAAACACCCTTTATATACTTTAAAAAATATTTTTGTGTGTTTTTAAATAACATTCGAGTGTAGTAAATATTTTCATAATACAAATTTATAGTTTTGGAAAACTAAAAAAAAATTAAAATAATGTCGAAGGCGAATGTAAAATTAATATTAGTGAAAACTTGTCACCAGTGAGAGGGCGTGTACATGAGTGATAAAAAAATTATTCGTTAGATTAATTGAAAAAAAAACTTTAAGGACGTTAAGAGGGAGGCTTCCGGAGTTTTATAAAAAAAATCATTTTAATCAGTCCTGCCGTCTATATATGATTATTTATATACAAACCGTTTACATCACATACCGTCTAGTCCATAATCTTCAATTGCAGAACAAAACAGTTAGTTATTTAACATTCATAGCGCTCTTAATTAACGTTCCTTGGCTATCTTCGGTAGTTTGCATATTTCCATTGTGCACAAGCCCTTAAATTTCTTTCTTTCTTGGCAATGTCTTACACAGTAGGTCAATTCTGACGACCATAATCGCTACCCTCCCCCCATAATACTCGAAAAGTGGTCACCACATTTGTAGCAAGTTTTTACGCATTTTTCGGTTATTAAATCATCCACAGTCGTAAATCTTTCACTTAATAAATGACACTTCAGGTGACAGATATAACAGCTGACAGCCTTGCCAGACCGGTGGTTTTTTAAAACACTAAATTGATAACTCTGTATAACTCTATAACATTGCCTAATGCCTACTATTGTAATGAAAAGGCGCTAAAGCGCTAAACACATACCACCAAAAAGTATCAATTTATCATTATGGTTATTCAAAAAGGCAACAAATTAAAAATATTCGCCCTTAAGTTTTTTAAAAAACTAAGTCTGCTGGCAAAAAATCATTCCTTCCGTTGGCTTCGCTTAGGCCAACACAATACCACCTACGACGCATTAGCAAATAGAAAGGGTGTTCAACAAATACCAAAAAAGCGCAATTAAACCATGTAGTAAGTAAAAAGTACTAAAAATAAACATCAGCTGCTCAACAAAAAATTTAAATTTAAAAATAAAATAATGATAGCAATTCTGAAACACTAAAGCTGTGAAATATATTATGCAATTGCTAACACTTTCATTTCCCCAACTACATTTTTCATTATCTTCAAATTTTCCCCATAGTTTAATATACTGTTGCGCATTGTTCTAAATCTAAATAACAAACATCTACTTCTAAAACATCGAATGACTGACTGACTGCTTGCCTGCCTGGTTTACTGTGCATGAGGATTTATTTTATATATGTATGTATCTACGTACAGTGTACATACATTACACAAACTGGGTTTAATGTATGTTGATGAGTGTGTATATGAGTGTGTGTGTGTGTGTGCTGGAGGAAGTGTTACTGTATGCTTCCACGTTACGAACAGACAGACATTCAATCAATTTAACGCATAATTCCTGATGGATTTAATAGTAATTGATGATTGATTACCGTGAATGTAGTAAACGGCATTTAAAGCGTAAAATGCCTACAAAAGAGAAGCAACAGCAACGGAACTCTAATGTACAGTTAGAAATACAATAAAATGAAGGAAGAAAAAATCTCTCTCAAGAGGGAAAGAAATCGGAAAAAATAATCTAAGAAAAAACAAACAAAAAAAATAATGAAGCAAAAGGCACAAACTTAATAATATTGCAAAATAAACAAACAGCAGTTGAGACTATTGCAAACGCTAAAGACTTATGCTAGGAACACAATGGGGGCGAACGACGAATTTCGTCCACGATGACGACTTCGTCTATAGGAATTCGCTGAGTAAATTCGTCGTATGAAGGACAATAACGACGAATTTACTCACCGAATTCTGCTCTTATCAATAAAGAGTTGGTTACTGTGTATGCAAAGAGAGAGAGAGAGAGTAAATTGTTTTTCGTCATTCGTCGGCGTACAAAATAGAAATAAACCTATCTCAGAGCTCGTTACACACGACGAATTTCGTTCTACGGCGGTGTTGTGTTCATTTCCATATGCACAAATGTGTTTAATTTTTATGACTAAAGTTCGCACCGAAATATTCGTCGTTCGTTCCTGTTGTGTTTCTAGCATAAAATTATATATTCACTTATTTTGAGTGGAAGAGAACAAAGCAAGGATGGGTATGTTTGCATTAAAATATATGCCATTATCTTATTAGTTTGAAATGTTTTAAGTAAATTAAATTTAACGAAATATCACAAAGAGATGGGTACATTATCAATTTTTAAATTATGTGGAAGTAAACGCCGCAAAGTCAGATAACAGCATGAAATGAATTTTTTATAATATTATAAAAATATAAAATTTGTATCGTGTGCACACAGAAAAGTTTTAAAATAAAATATACGAAAACCAAAAAAAAAAATTGTTGGCTATGATTTTGCTTCATGCTAATTCAACGTGATTTACAGTAATATTTAAAGAACATTTTTTATTTCCTTATTATATGTGAATTTAATATTCCACTAGTGCTAAATCAAAATGAAGAATCATGTTGATTCAAAAGTTATTCCAAGTTGAAACAACATGAATCTTATACTGAAATAATACGAAGAAGCATGTTGATTCAAAAGTTATTTCAAGTTTAAACAACATGATGGATTTAATTTAATTTAATTTAATTTCATTTAATTTAATTTAATTTAATTTAATTTAATTTAATTTAATTTAATTTAATTTAATTTAATTTAATTTAATTTAATTTAATTTAATTTAATTTAATTTAATTTAATTTAATTTAATTTAATTTAATTTAATTTAATTTAATTTAATTTAATTTAATTTAATTTAATCTAATTTAATTTAATTTAATTTATCTTAATTTAATTTAATTTAATTTAATTTAATTTAATTTAATTTAATTTAATTTAATTTAATTTAATTTAATTTAATTTAATTTAATTTAATTTAATTTAATTTAATTTAATTTAATTTAATTTAATTTAATTTAATTTAATTTAATTTAATTTAATCTAATTTAGTTTAATTTAATTTAATTTAATTTAATTTAATTTAATTTAATTTAATTTAATTTAATTTAATTTAATTTAATTTAATTTAATTTAATTTAATTTAATTTAATTTAATTTAATTTAATTTAATTTAATTTAATTTAATTTAATTTAATTTAATTTAATTTAATTTAATTTAATTTAATTTAATTTAATTTAATTTAATTTAATTTAATTTAATTTAATTTAATTTAATTTAATTTAATTTAATTTAATTTAATTTAATTTAATTTAATTTAATTTAATTTAATTTAATTTAATTTAATTTAATTTAATTTAATTTAATTTAATTTAATTTAATTTAATTTAATTTAATTTAATTTAATTTAATTTAATTTAATTTAATTTAATTTAATTTAATTTAATTTAATTTAATTTAATTTAATTTAATTTAATTTTATTTAATTTAATTTAATTTAATTTAATTTAATTTAATTTAATTTAATTTAATTTAATTTAATTTAATTTATTTTAATTTAATTTAATTTAATTTAATTTAATTTAATTTAATTTAATTTAATTTAATCTAATTTAATTTAATTTAATTTAATTTAATTTAATTTAATTTAATTTAATTTAATTTAATTTAATTTAATTTAATTTAATTTTATTTTATTCTATGTAGTGCCATTTTATTTTATTAATTAATTATTTAACTTACTGGATTTGCCATAGGCATCAGAAAAGAAAATTTTTTCTGTATTTTGCCTGCACTGGCTTGTACAGACAAAATTTGAACTTGAACTTATCGCGTGGTTGTCAGCACGCTTACCAACCATGTGTAACCTGCCACACCCACCACTTGCATGGAAATTATAGCTTACGGTAACACTCTTGGTCTCATTACTTAAAAATTCTGATGGCAGTCTGATGTCGACTGATTTTGTTTTTCAAATTACTTCCTGTCTTTTCACCCTCAAATACAAGCTGGTTGTTGTTGTTGTTACTCATCATTTTCATCCTGTTGATTGTATTTTCGCTGTAAATTCCCCAGCGTCAAGTTAAGCAATGAAATGCTAAAGATGAAGTTACAGAAGTATTTATCAGTTGCCAAGAGGTTGCCCTTATGAAGTGTCTGCCTGATTTTTGTTTTTGTTTTTTTTTATGCTTTTAGAAAATCTTTTTGCTGTTGCACAAGCTTCATCATGAAGGATTTTTTTTTGTCACTTGTTGTTTGATTTTTTTTTTTGTTAAGTTGGCATCTTTTATAATTTGACTTAATGCCCTGTAATTTATTATTGCTGAACTTTGACTGTCGTAGGTATGTATGTATGAGTATATATGTGTGCTTTGTTTTAGCTCACTTATGTATGTATGCATGTATGTATGTATGTATGTATGTATATACTTGTGTATATACAATTTTGGTATTCCTAGTGGAACTAATTTGTTACTTTCTTTTAATTTTTGTTTTTATCTACTTTTGGGCCTCGTTAAGGGTTTATTAGCACAAATCATCACTTCATTAAATTTTTTTTATTTCCTTTGCAGTTAAAAAGGCGAAAAGAGGATCTTGCTGTCTCTGATTTATTTGCTTTTAATTTGCTTAGCATTAGTGGTTATCATGGCAGATTAATAAATTTTTTTATGCTGCGCTCCGGTTTATTCTATTTTTTTGACAATAGTTTTTGTAATTTTAAATTTATGCAGCAAATTCGAAAATATAAGTTGTTGCAGATATTTATTAACAACGACAAGTTTCCAGGACTTTTAAATGCTACATTATCGCTTTAGATTGGCAGTATTCATTGTTTGATGCAAATGATTTCGTGTAAGTGCAAACGTAACGTATCTTAGCGATTCTTGGCAATGTAACAACAAAATACTCTAATTTTTACTTGCCACACATATATGGTGATTTTTCTGGAGACAAATAAATTTCTTGATGATTTTAAAAGCTATTTCCTTTTAACAAAATTGAAGTTCAAAAGTTTTGTAATTCATGAAAATTAGAGTAGTTTCAAAGATGAATGAATCCTTCCAAAAGTCGTCTGCAAGAAAATTAAAACAATTTGATTTTGATAATTTTTCTTATATTAAATAAAATAAGTACCCTGCAGGAAATGCGAATAATGAAATTGTAGTGATTTACTAGTGACATTTTCAGTAGTACTACTGACCAGGTGTACCCCAGCCAATGTAATCATCTATTTACATTTAACATTAGCTTGTCATTGAAAATCCATCACTAGACTGTAACACTACTGACTGAGTAGTTCTTTTGGGACCACATTGAGACATTGGCACCGACGATTCAGTAATAAATTTTAGGGGCTCTAGTCTATAATATCGATATTTCCTCTCGCTTGATATCAATAGTAAAATTGTAGTGATTTACTAGTGACATTGTCAATAGTACAACTGAATTGGTGTACCGCAGCCAATGTAATCGCCTATTGACTTATAACATAGGGATGTCATTGAAAATCTATCCAGTAGACTTTAGCACTATTCTTTTACGACCATATGGAGACATTTGAACTAAAAATTCACTAGTACATTTTAGTGACCCTCGTCTACAATTTTATAAGGGTTGGGGAAACAAACTTGAATATATACATATATACATACATATGTACGCAAGTGTTTAACATTATTGCATAGCACAATAAAAAAGAAAAACAAACTATTGACGGGTTCATTGACAATGTCACCAGAAATACACTAGAACTGCTATCTCTAACGTATCTCTACTCGCGTATAAAAGGAAAGTTGTCGACATTTCAACTAGTGCAATTGTCGCTAGAGAAAAGAGTATTGACATAGAGACATATGGTTCTAGGCTGACTAGAGAGCAATTAATGCGTGTTGAGTTTGTTTGAGAAAAATTGACAAGAAATAATTTTTGCCGATTTTATTTCTACTTTTGGCGATTTTCTGCAAAATTTTTTTAAGACTATTTTATAAAAATGTATATTAAAAAAAAATAAAAAAAAAGTGTTATACTCGTAAAAAAAGAAAATTATTATCAAATATATTTTGAAAAAAACTATGTAACTAGAATTGATTTTGGCATTTTTTAACGATTTCTAAAATCAATTTGGCGAAATAGGTCGGAATTAAATCGCGCAACCCTGGTATACAAGAGGAATATACTATTTCCTTCCTCTCTCTATACCTATTTATTTCTCTCTCTTTCTCTCTGTCTTTCTGTCCCTCTCTCTCTCTTGCTCCCTCTCTCTCTCTCTCTCTTTCCCTCTCTTGTCACACATCTACACAGAAGACAGAAAATTGTTTTAGTGTTTATTAATATTTATTTCGTTCACTTTTAGTATTTTAGGGTTGCTTACACCAATGGTGAAAAGGAACCCTATTGTTTTCGCTACAATGTTCGTCCATCTGCTGGTCTGTCTGTCACAGACTGTTTTCTCGAGAATCGTGAGAGCTATGTACCTGAAATTTTCACAGGAAACGACGAACAATTTTGAAATCCTAATTCAATATACAGACAATTAATTATATACAGACACTTATATAATTTTATACAACACTACACCATTTAACACTGAAATTTAAAGAAATCAAAACTCAAGAGTATTCTATTAGTTAATATTTTTTTGACTATGTAATTTTAACAACTTGTTTCTTGGAAACCGTAAACGAAAAACTCTTGAAATTTCCAAAAACACTAAAACGAAAATATGGCAAAATTAGAAAAAATAGTGAAACGAAAAATTGCCAAAATGAAAACAAAAATGCTTAAATGAAAAATATCACCAAGAATAAAATATATTTCTAAAATGCAAAAAAATAAATCACAAAAAATAAAAAGAACGCTAAAAACTAAAAAAAAATCGTTTAACACCGAAAAAAGTACAAAACAAACAAAAAATCGCTAAAGCTAAAAAACAACAAAAAAATCACCAAAACGAAATAAAACCCTATAACTAAAGTAAATCAATAAAATTAAAAAAATCGCCAAAAACTGAAAAAACTTGGCAAAACCAAAAAAAAAAATCGCCAAAATGAAAAAAACGCCAAGATAAAATATAACTTTAGAGAACTTTCTACATCAAGTAAGATATTCGACTATATAGGCTGACGTTCGTGTAGCGTTTTACATTGCTTATTTACTCAAACAACGTTATAACTAAAAAAAAGCAGTTCGCCAGCAAACAAGTTTACAGTTTAAATTAACACTCAACTTGAGGGTGGCGTTAGCTGAAGTAATTAGCACGTTGACTACAAAATCGAAGGTCCTGGATTTGAGCTCGGTTCCGACAGTCTTGAAAAATAACAATACCACGCATTTTTCTGATGTGTACTAGTGTTCCTTTCTATCAGTTGTTGTACTCTGAAAGAATTTTCGGCCTAAATTCTATGAATTTCGACATTAATCTAATGCAAAAATTCACTAAAATTCAACCAACGTCACGCTTCGTTGAATTAATGAAACCAGTTTCGTCAAAATTATTTTATTGAAAACTTAATCAAATTTAATTAACAGTGTAATTAATGCAGTGCTATAACTTCATCGAAACAATAAAATAATTTCATGAAAAGAATGAAATAACTTAGATATAAAGGGGTTTCTTAATAATTAGAAAATATTGTTGTCATAAGTCCAATAAAATATTCTTACGAAACCAGAATACCAACGAAGCAATTCCAATGAAATTCTTTCACAGTATTCATGAAATGTTCGTTGGATTTGTGAAATTATCATTATTATTGTTGTTTCATTGGACTTATGAAGCCGAATTCTTTCGGTGTACTGATGGAGGCATATAAGACACTGGTCACTGAACTACACCGGCTTCTGCGGATACTAATCCTAATACAACATCAGAGCATCCTCTTTCGTCGCTATTGTGTGGCGGAATCATTAGCGAACTAAATTAACCAATAAACTGCTTACTAAACACAGCTTTGAAATTTAATATGGCTGATTGACACCAGAGGCGCTGTAACACAGCATTATTAACAAATAGCCTGCAAAAATCTGAGTTGTAGAATAATGAAACTTTTCTCTATCTCTTTCTTCACCACCTGTTTTCTCTATTGCTGTCCCTTTCCTTAAGAGGGTAACAACTAATAATACTATAGTAGTAGACATTCATTGCCTCTTTAAAAATAAAATGGAAAAAGAAAATGTATTTCTTTTTTTCAGGCAATGAATGTCTACTACTACTACTAGATATTACCTGCTTTAGGAAATAGATAGTAATAGAGAAGACAGGTAGTGAAGAGGAAGATAGAGAAAAATTAAAATTTTTTATACAACCTTGCTTTTTGCACTTCTTAATAATGCTGTGTTGCAGCGCCTCCGATGTTAAATGTCTTAAATTTTTTTTTTGAAGCTGTGCTTATTAGCCATTTTATTGGTTATTTTACTTTTCCGATTATTCTGCTACACAACGAAGGAGGGCGCTCTGATGTTACATTAGGATTAGTATCTGCTGAAGTCGGTATAGTTCAGTGACCAGTGACCTTCATCACTTGAACTTTCCTACAACAACTGATACAAAGGGACACTAATGCAAATCAGAAAAACGCGTAGTGTTGTTACTATTGGATATCGGACTCGAACCCAAGACCTTCGGTTTTGTAGTCAACGTGCTAACTACTTCGGCCAACGCCACCCACAATTTTTATCTCAAGAGCTAATTTTACAAGATATTTGAAATTTTTACACAATATGGTTACCTATATGAGTATTATGCGCGATTCACAGTCGCACTTTACTGAATTTATTTTACTTTATTTAGCTAAAAGCTATTGAGCAAAACTAAAAAATTTAATTATTAAGATTTGCGCTACTAAAGTTCCCAGTGTAAAAATGTTGCGTATTGCACAAGGCGAGGTCACACTGTTGGTATGAAAATTGGTATAAAAAAAGCAATTTGAGTCCGATCACAGGGGAGATGTGTAAACATCTAGTATGGTAACGAAAATAATATATGGGCATTTCCACAGGAATGTCAACTTTTTGTAGCGTGCGACACCAACCAAATATGCTTATTTTTCAAAGAAAACTAAACTTTTTTTTACTTCTTTATATATTTGTGTAGGCCGTCAGCAGGTCTACGTTAGGTAAGATTTGAAGGAAAATCGACTCACGTTTTTCAGAAACACAAGGTTAATTGCTTGCTGTTGCACGCGACAAAAAAGTGCACTTTCTCGAAGAATGTATTTAAAAATCTATGGAAAACTGCATCTATAGTAGTGGAATTATTAGTTGTGGGGGTTTGTGGAGAATTGCTATATGCAAGTGGAAAACGTCAAGTAAAAATTTTGATAAAGCTTGTAACTGTGGGTTTGCAAAATTTATACTAAAATCTCTACCCATAATAATTGGCATGAGATGGAGATTGTTACCCAATTGTCGTGCACCAGCTTCAGTGTAAGGCAATAGTACGTAATGAAGATACATATGTTATAATATAATATTATTAATTCCTTATAAAGACTGCTATATATCTTTTAAACAAATATTTTATTTAAAAGTTTATATTTATTTTATTTATTTTATATTTTCCAACTTTTTAACAAATTTATCCCCACTGGCAACACTATTACACTTCACAAGAAATTTCTATTAAAATTAACATTGCTCCTGAAGGTATACTTTAAAATTCGGTTGAGTGTATTTCTATGCAGCTGTTCAGCTTCACTGTACTTCTTGTTGTCCGCATGATTACACTAATACACTCATACATAGCTCACACCGATTTTATAACGCTTTACGATCTTATTAAAAATTTGTGATTTTATTGTGAAATAGATTTTTAACCCCTAGCGTATAGATGTTTACACATCAAAAACAAATTCTTTAAGAAGCTAAAATATTTAGTTTTATGCAAAACTTAAATAAGAGCTTTCCACTCCTGATTTACCAGTTAGTGCAAGTAATTAAAAATATGATTTTTTTTGAAATGTATTCGCTAAATGAGTTTCTAAAGCGAGAAAAAAGAGAGATGAAAAACTAATTACAATCTCTTATGTAATTTAATGGAATGTTTCGGGTCACATAGATTTCTAATCTAATGCAAAAATAAAGCCAAAAACATCCTTAACAACTGTTCTCTTCATGTATTCAAATAACATTTTAATTTATTTGATGAGTTCTTCCTACTTACTCAACAGTTTAGCTTGCAATTCATTCACAACTTTATGCTGTCTCTTGTCATCAAAAGGCATTTAAAAAAAAAAGAAAAAGTTTGTTAAAATGAAAGGTACGCAAAATAAAATAAAATAAAATCAAAAAGAGAAATGCATTTCGGCTTTGACAAATTCTGAATGTGAAAATGATGTTTTTAATCTACATAAATATTAAATGCATTCATCACAAATATTATAAACACTTTTGGTAAGGCGACAGCAGTCTGGCAGATACTTTGTAAGCTGCAAGTAGACGTTGCATTTAAAAAGAAAAAAATAAATAAATACAATATTAAGCAGATGGCAAAATATACAGACAGATGCATAATTTAAACTGAAATGAATGAGTGTGACTTGACGAGTTCTAACTACGAGTACTATTGGGATACGATAATTTTCTCAAATGCCATACTACAACTTTTAAGTGTCTTTTGCAAATTTATTAGACAAGTTCGTCAGACATGCAGATAGAAAGTAGATAAAGTTGTTTTTATTCTAAATGCAAAAATTGTTGTGTGAAATTTTTAAAAATTAATTTTTTGAAAGTACTAATGTGCATGTGTGATTTTTATGAATAACTATTAAAATAGAAAAATAAAGATTTTGTTTAAAGGCAAATTATTTTCATATTGCAAACTGCTCCAGGAAGGTACACAGAAAAAAAACTGAATATTTTTTTTATACTTTTTAAGATATTCGTAATCATAAAAATATTCGGTCCTATTCTCATTTGACTATCTTTTAGTACAATAATCTGCACCTAATTCAGGGCCCGACTCATGTTCGTTTTCTTACTTATATGAAAAGTGATACGTCCTGGCCCACGATGTCACGAGAAATCGTTCGATCGATAACTTGTATTGCAAACAACAACAAATTTTCTAAAGTTATTGTTGTTTGCAACACAAGTTGTCGATCGCACGATGTCTAGTGACATCGTGGGCCAGGCCGTTAATGTATTTTTGATTATCGTGTTGAGCGCAAGTTATATCGCACAGAAAAAAATACCAATGTAAAATCACCATGCAAAAAGTTTTCAGTCGTAGGATCGCAGGTTCCAATCCTGGAGTCAAGTCAAAGTATTTTGTATTTTTTATACCCTTAATCAAAAAAATGGTAAAAGGGTATATATAGGTTTGTCATTCCGTTTGTAATTTCTATAATATCAATAAGCAACCCATAAAGTATATACATATATTCTAGATCCTTATGCATAGGGAAGACGAATTAGCGATGTTCGTCTGTCCCTCTGTCTGTACGTGAAATCGGTTTTCCGAAGCTCCCAGAAAAGACTGCGTTCTTAGACTGGTATGTTAGAAATGGTCCAAGATAGATTGGTATTGAAAATCAGCAAAATCCAGCAGGCGGTTGCAGAGCTGGAAAACTTAAACCTTATTTTGCCATGTAAAAGTAATTACCGAAAACTAATTTTTATTTTTTTTATAAAAAAAACTTATTTTATACTTCAGTACGAATAAAATTGTTATTTCAAATTAAACAAAAAATTAAAAATTTAAAAAGATATTTCCAGGGTTGGAAAACTGTAACTTTTTGTTACATAAAATTAATTAAGTAAAATTAATTATTCCTTTTTTTCTATAAATTAAACATAAACACATCTTATATTCTTAAAAGAAAGAGATTATTGTAAGAGATCAGAAAAATAAAAAAGGATGATTCCAGGGTTGGGAAACTTACACTTTTTGTGATATATAAAAGTAACTAGGTCTAATTAATTTTTTTCTTTTTCTTTATAAATAATATATATTTTACGTTTTGAAAAGAGAAATTTGGTGTGGAAAATTATAAAAATAAAAACCACAGCTCCAGAACAGGAAACTTTTAGCTTTTTTTCTTGACATTAAAGTAACTAAATAAAACAATTTTAGCCTGTTCAAATCATAAATGTAGAAACAAATAAATTTCGAACAATAATAATTAAAATTAACTAAAATTATTTATTATTTTTAAATTTACATTGTTCATGAAGTTAACATATAACCGTACTGTTTAATTGTAGGGTATAGAAATTATAATAAATATATCAGCAAAATATCGTTGGCATATTGAAGGTAGGGAAAACTCTTGAGGGAATTTCTTGCAATTATGTTAAAAGCAATTTGAAAAAAAAAATGTGGAAAGAGTAAGGAAACAGCAGTAGACAGTAAAGAGGCAAGCATGAGAAAAGCAAATATGTCTCCTTAAAAAAAAGAAAACATTTGACGTGCTTATATAAAAATGTATTTACTGCAAGTAATTCTGAAATTTTTAAACTCTTAACAAAAATATTTTCTAAATAAAAGAGAAAAAGCTCCATATAAAATAAATCTTTTCAGGAAATTCACACCTTAGGATCCTTTAAAAATCCTGTTACAAAAGCGAACAATTAGTTAACATATTTATTTTCATTAAAAAGTGCATGATGTCTCTAGCGAAAAATTTCATATTAAAATCTAAAAAAACAAGATTAATTCAACGTGTTTCAGCAATTATTTTGCGTCACATGTTTTTCATATCAATTCAACTTGATTTGCAGTAATCTTCAAAGAAACTTTTTCCTTTTGAAATAACTTTGTTCCATGTTGATTTAACATTCCAGTACTGTTTTTATTTTTTATAAGGAGAGGTAACACACAGGCAATGAATGGCTTCTACTACTACTACTAGATGTTACCTTCTTTAGGAAAGGGATAGTGATAGGAGAAGACAAGTGGTGAAGGAAGAGATAGAGGAAGGCTTCATTCTTTTACAACAAGTCTGCTTTTGGCAGTGTTGCAGCGCCTCTGGTGTTAATGAGGCGTATTGAATTTTAGTGCTGTGCTTAGTAGCCATTTTGTTGGTTATTTTACTTTGCCGATGCTTCTGCTACACAAAACCGACGAAGAAGAGAGCGCTGAAGCTGGTGTAGTTAAGTGACCGGTGGCTATGCCTTGATCACTTGAACTTTTCTACAAGAACTAATACAGAGAAATAATAATGCACATCAGAAAAATTCCTAGTATTGTTATTAAATGGCTGCCAGAGATCAGGCTCGAACCCATGTTCTTTGGTCTTATAGTCAACGTGCTAACTTCTTCAGCCAACGCCACCCTCAACTGCTAAATTGAAATTTATAATCAAAGCTAATTTTAAGTTGTAACAGCGTGAATTTTATAATAAAATAACACGAAGAACCATGTTGAATAAAAGTTGTTTCACGTTGAAACAACATGAATTTAATTTAATGTAGTTCCTTAATTTTGTTAATAACTTAATTTAGGTTGTTATGTGTATTTCCACAGACACAAGAATAATGTCTGATGCATGTAGTTCGCTTCCCGGCTATGTAGCCACAGCTACAACAACTTTAAAACAGCAAAACAATAACGGCCATTTGCACTAGATATTTCCCCTATTCTTTGGTAAGCAAATTCAAAGCCCGAAATACAGTAAGTTATTTGATAATTATTTAGTAAAAAATGTCGTTTTAATTGCAGCTTAAAGCTTGTAGCATTTTTTTTTAATAAAAAAAATGTTCTTCCTTTGTATGATACATTTCAATGTTGAATTATTCATATGAACACATGTTGTTCAACGAACAACACAATATGGCAAATAGCTAAAAAAAAAGCAGAACAACAGAATAAGCCCAAAAAAGAAATAAGTCTTAGAGATGCTAGATTTGTGCCATATCTAATACTCTTAAGTTGAAAAGAAAAACCTTAAATGCTTTCAACAAATGACTGTCATTTATTATTCCACCAAAATGAGGTTGAGGACTCTCTAGCAAATGTATAACTTCCTTTGCACGCTTTTTCATGTCAATTGAAAGACACATAACTCAGTTTATTTTCATCGTACTGGAGTTGCACACATAATTTACATATCTAGAAATTATTCATTCATACTTCAAAAGGAATTTTAAATACTCTGGCCTTCTTTTTATTCTAAACACTGTGCATAGATACAGATATCGAACAAAGAAGAGCTTAAAGCACTTATGCTTCAATTTCTATAAGAAATTATTTGCAGGAAGTAACGAAATGTTTATAGCATCCGAATTTGTTATTTATCATTCTTTTGAATTAGCTGAGGCGCGCTTTCATTTCACTTATTCTAAAAATCATGTAAATTATTTCCCCAAGAACCGTACAAGTTGAATACAGATGTTCGAAAAATTTAGCGAGAAATGTGATAGTGTATACACACCGCCATACATTTTATAATATAAGAACCAAGGAAAGTTATTAAGTTAAAAATAATAATGTATGTAAATTTCACGAGTAGCTTTTTAAAGCTCCTAGTGCACTGTTTTTTGGCGCCGCACAGTGGCGTGAAAGAAACTACATTGTAATAACTTTGAGAATTTAATTTAATTCTCAAAAACGCTTAAATTAAAAAATTCCAAAATTAAAAAACAAAAATTACAAAATTAAAAAAAAAGGCAAACAATCGTCTAAATTAAAACCGCTTAAATAAAAAGTATCACCTAAAATAAAATAAATCGCTAAAATGCAAAAAAATCACCAAAAGCCAAAAATCGCCAAAAACGACAACGAAAAAAAGCTCCCAAACGAAAAGAAATAGAAGAGAGCTGGCTTACACAGAGAAACCAGTGCCTAATAAATACCTCATAAAATAAAAGAAAATTTATAAGAAATCTCTATGGTTTTTTTTTCAATAAAGAAATTTCATAGAGAAAACCTTTTTGAAAAAATCAAGAAGAAATCTTGTAGTTTTTATGAGGTTATCTTATTGATTTTTTCAATAAAAAAATTGCGTCCTTATTCTCTGTACTCTCTGTAGATGTTATTTATTTATACATACATACATACACATTATGTTATATTCTTAACTAACTTGCTCACCAAGCATTGAACCAGCAAACTTCTACCTGATAGACAAGCACTCTAACCAATACGCTAACAAACAGCCTGAACAACCATTGAAATTATTGTGCAAATAATCGTATACAAAAATGAAAAAGATCATGAAAAAATTGTCTCTATGTCTATTTATAAATATGAAATAACAAGACACCTCATAAAATCAAGAACATTTGCTTATTAAAAAAATCAATAAGATGCTTTACACATAATCATATAGGAACCTACTAAAATCAAGAAGAAAACCTTATTGAAAAAATGCATAAGACAACCTAACAAAATCAAGAAGAAAACCTTTTTAAAAAAATCAAGAAGGCAACCTAGTAAACTCAATAAGAAATCCCTATAGTTTACAATTTATAAGAAACCCTAATAATTAGAATCAAGAAGTGTTTCTCTATGGGTTGTTTTTTTTTTGGTGCCAAAAATAACGGAAATTGAGTAAAAAAAGTTGTGAATAATGAGATTTCTTCTTGATTTTATGTGGTTTTCTTCTTGATAAAATTAATAAGATTTACCACATAAAAACAATAAGGAATATCTATGAAAAAATCTTCGCTTCTTTCTTTCAGAGAGAAAATCTTCTTCATTCTATGAGGCAGTTTTTTCTCTGTGTAGGACACCCGGCTATAGCTATGTTGTTTAGCTAGATAAAACAAACTTAATGTTTTAAATAAAAATGCAATAAAATTATATAGGTATCGGCCTACAACAAATACATAAGAGTTAAAAATTAAAGGGTGTTCCAAAACGAGCAACAAAAAATTTTAAAATCCCATGTAATATACATACATACAATTGTATGTATATACACTTGAAATTTGTAAAGTTAACACTAAAATTTAAAAAATATAAGTCAAAGGGTGCTCTATCAGTTAATGTAATTTTGACAACTTGCTGTATCTTGGAAACCGTATGAGCCAAGCACTTGAAATTTTCAAAAACGGAAAAAGTAAAAAACCTACAATTTTAAAATCGCCAAACCGATAAAAAATCGACAAAAAAAAAATCGCCAAAAACGAAAAAAGCGCCAAGTCAAACAAAAATTTATAAAATTAAAATAAATCGCAAAAACCGGAAAAATCGCCAATTTGAAAAAAATCGCCAAAATGAAAAACCGCCAAAAACAAAAAAAAAATCGCCAAAACGAGGAAAAAGCGACAAATCTAAAAAAAATCGTTTAAACTGAAAAAAAACGCCATATAATAAAGATGCTCAAAACCGAACGTACGAAACCCTTCGTGCGCGAGTCAAAGTCGCACTTTACTGAATTTATTTACGTCTGACATTTGATGACATTCAACGCAAAATTGTTGTTTTACAGAAGGTTTATAATATTCGGTGACAAACCTACAGGTTAATTGCTTCTGACATAGTCTCTGCTTTTTTTATTTTCTCTCTCTCTCTCGCTCTGTAAATATTTTGGTCAGCTTTTATATAAACCAATGTCGGCATCCGTTTCAAAATGGTGTTGCCGCCACAGAATTTTTTCTATACGCCTTAAAATATTTCAACCATTGTTAAGATTTTTTCTTCAAATTCGAAGATACCAAGTTAGGATATAATAGTGCAGCGCTATTGTATGTAAATAATTGCTATTAAAAAATAAATAAAAAACCATACATACATATATCGGTGTTGTAATATATCAACTGGAGCCGGCTAATGTTTCTGTCAATAGTGAACCGCCGCTACTTCTTTCCGCACGGTATAGATTTCGGACGACATATTTTTCATAATAAAAACTGCTGATGCCATAAGGTTTGTCAGAAGAAAATAGAGTATGCTCTAATTGAAATTTTGTCAGACGGCTTTACGTCTGAATTTTACAGAAGCAATATTTTAAAGGTACCAAGTCAGACGTAAAAAACATGTCGTCTACGGGGGGTTTTTGTTTTTTTTTTGTTTCAATCACTTCAAAGAAGGAAACAAAACAAAATTAAACAATTTGTTTCGTTTATTTTCGTACAAATCAAAAGAAAAATAAATTTATAACTGTAACAGTGTCGATGATTTTTGTTACAAAAATCACGTTGAAGCGCGAGACGAAAAGAATAGCCAAAATGAAAAAATTGCTAAAACTAAAGCAATGCTAAAACTAGAAAAAAGTCACCAGAAACCTAAAAAATCGGCAAAACGAAAAAAAGCACTGAAACTAAAAATCGCCAAAAATAATTTTTTTAGAGTTCCGTTTACCAAAGGTGCAAAGAAACCCTACTGTTTTCGCTACGCTGGAAACCGTAAGAGGCAAACTCTTTAAATTTTAGAAAAATGCTAAAACTAAAAAATCCCAAAATTAAAAAAATTCCGAAACTAAATAACGCCACAACGAAAAGCACTTAAATGAAAAATATCACAAAAATTAAGGAAATAAGATGGAAAAAATTACAAAAAGTAAAAAAAATCACCAAAAACGAAAAAAAAAACGCCAAAACAAAAAAAGTGCAAAAACTAACCAAAATCGCAAGATCTAAAAAAATCACCAAAACGACAAAAGCGCCAAAACTAAAATTATATCCAAAATTAAAAATCGCTAAAAACCGAAACAAATCACCAAAGCTAAAGAAAATCGCTTAAGCGAAAAAAGCTAGAACTAGAAAAATCGCCAAACAGTAAAAATCGACAAAGCAAAAAAAAAAAAACGCTAAAACTACAAAAAACGCCAAAACATTAAAAAGAATTTAGATCAGGTATCAGATATTCGATTGTAGAGGCGAAATTTCCTTTAGTATTACTTATGTATGTGGTGTTCGTACGTCGCACTTTACTGAATTAATCAATTTTTTCTTGATATTTTCCTTGCACACGCAAGAAATATTGTTTTATATATAAGTTTCAGTCTGACGACTGAATGAAACGAGCTATAAGTAACTCGTTATATGCAATCTGTTACTATTTTTCTCTTTTTATCTCATATACAACCAACAGAAAATAATATTAGGATTTTTTAATTGATACAGTCACTTTTGTATATGCACTTATAAGATGAGAATTACTAAACTGTTGCAATCAAGTGGAACTGAGCACGATTTCAAATTTATTGCTGCTCTTCAACTCCACATTGTATCTAGTTTTCTGTAAGAATTTTTTATTTGTTTGTTTCGGTTGCCTGTTGTTTCTTTCTTCCTTCTTCCTTTGCCCAAAACAAAAACACTATACTCGTAGATGTCTGTTTGACTAGACATGTGTCAAAATCACTTAAGTTTTGTTAAACAATTCATGTACTTACATTCTCATTTCATGTAAGCATTTTGGCATGTATTTTGATTGGATTCTTTGTATGAAAGGCAACAAATGCCAGAGCTTTAAGCTGCTTCCAAAGTTGCGTTATATTAAAAACTACTTTTCGAAATAAAAGAAAAAAAAATAAGCGTAATGTGGTAACATTATATGACAGCATTAAAAATTATCTTATGGGGTTCCCCATACAAACATTTGTTATTTTTTTGAAATATTTGTAGGGGGAACCTCCCGGTGTGGCATAGGTGGGTCGGCCCTCCAAAATTAGTGGGGGTTGGTCATACATTTTGACTCCATTGAGGAACTCTAAATGGATCAAAGTAAATTTGACCCTTCGGATCAAAAGTCGTGACATCAAAATATATTTTAGAGGTATGGTTCCTTCGGTAAAGTTTCTTAGTTTGATCCCTAGAGTACGTTTTTCATTGTAATTTGCGCAATTTTTAAATCGACCCGCCCTAGTGTATATACCTCACATATGCTTCGGTGAAGGGTATATAAGATTCGGCACAGCCGAATATAGCGTTCTTACTTGTTTCATTTGAAGTCGCAACTGATTACTTAGTAAAATCCTGTGTATAATTTTAACTTGAAATCCATTTGCTGGTGGTACAGCGTTGTCTATATGCATTTCATTGTTGCTGTAACAAATCATCAGTAGACTTCAACCACACATTCTGAAATGTATATGTGACGCGCAAAATAGGAAGGGACCTAAGGGTAAAAACCGGTTTTGTTCAGGAGAGCCATTTTAAAGATTTAAATACGTGTATCTTTGGTGTACCTTCACTGAGCGTGTTGGTATTGGTCTCATTTGAAAGCGACACATCTCATGACGTCAGGAACGTGTTGGTCAACCTTGAAAACGCGCGTAGATCATCCCTATCTCTTGTTTTGTGTAGTTGGTTTTTACTGTTTTCTACCTAGCGCGCTGTTTCCATGAGTTTAATATCAATTTTGCTCGCGTTTTTTCGAATCCAGGTTTATTTTCTGAAATTATTAATTGTGAATTATAATAAATACTCATTTATAATTCTTTTAAATCGTGAATATCACTCTGTTAGTACGAAAATTTTTTCACATAACCTTAGAATCGTCGACTTCAATTACATAAAACGCGCATATCTCTGGGAGGGAACACTTTTGGGGCATGGGATCGGTCTCATTCGATGCTCAGATGTTGTGCACATCAAAAAAAAAAAAAAAAAAAGTGAAAATTTATTTTTTTACCCTTAGGTCCCTTTTTCTATGCGCTGTCACATATAGACAACGCTGAACCAACAGCAAATGGATTTCAAATTCGAATAAACTTCTGACAATATCTCCAATAGTGACTTTCTTGAATGTATAATTTTAACTCTCAATATATATAATACCCATAATTACGTTTACAAAAAATATTAATTAAAATAATTTTTTGTTTATTTTCAGGTATGTGAACATCAAAGTCTATTTACCAGGTATTATTTTTGATAAAACTTTTCCAAAAAAAAAAAAGAATTTTTTTGTTTAGCATAAGGTATTTTATAAAGGAATATATTTGAAAATTTAATTAAATTCATAGATCATTTTGCTTATTTTCTAAAACAGATACATATTTTATATTTGCTTACACATATGTAGCCTTAAGCTTAACGGCCTGTCCCACGTTGTCACCAGAAATCGATCGTTCGACAACTTTTATTGCAAACAACAATAACATTCGATCGAACGAATTCTGGTGACATCGTAGGACAGACCGTAAATTTTAAAAATTCCAACTGCAGAATGTTGCTTAACCAACTAAATAAAAAATCTAAGTATTTGCTGTAGAAAAAAATATAAAATTTTTCTTGCCTAACTTTAAAATTATGCAGTGCAAGTATGCCACTTGCACATTATAATTTTGCTTAAAACAAATAATATATTTCCCTTTTTGTTGTGTTTGTTGAAAACAAAGAAATTATTCTGCTACACAGTAATTGATGTTGTCAGCGAATGTTTTCACTTCAAGTTAGCATCACAAAAAAGCAACCTTAAATGTTAAGCGCTCTTGCAAAAAGTTACTTTTTGCGAAAAAAAGAGGCGAAATTTCAAATTAGTAACACATTTTCTACAAACTCAGTCACAAAAAATTACTTTAGCACAGCAAAAAATTTGTTAACGCTGATTTTTTGGTGTTTTCTGTTTTTTGTTTTTACCAAAAAAAGTTCACGTATAAACACACTCCCATACACAACATTTTGCTGTTGAACAGGTAGTTTTCTACTTTTTTTTTTGTCAAAAATTTAACTTAATAAAAACCAACAAGTGTGTTGCACAGTTTTGTTTATGCCACCACACACTAACTTAAGGTGCATAAATGGATTTTTGCTAAAAATGTCTGCCATTTTTTTTTTCTTCTTTTTCGAAACAGTTTTCATACGTTAAAGAAAATGTGCTAAATTTTACTTTTCATCATACATATTTTTTTTTTTGGAATATAAAATATAAATTTTATAAAATTTACATCTGCATGATAAAGAAAAATTTAGCGAAAAGTGTAATAAGTTGAACACTTCCTTAGAGCTGAACAACATAAAATTTTCCATTTAAAGTTAAGGTAATATGATGTTGAATGAAATTCAGCGTCACAAAATTGCAGAGAATCTTTAAATAGGGAAAAGTGATTCCTTGGTTGTATTTAAAGCGTAATTTTGTATGTCAAGGCATGGGGCAATATATTAAAGCTAATTATTTTTCATTTACAAACATTTAATTTTAATTTAAAATCCAACTCAAAACCTAGTTAGAGCTGCTTACAAATAATAAAGACAGCTAATTGTTGGTATTACATACATATACTCGTATACATATATGAATTTTGGTGAAAGGTAAGTCATTAATGTATCATAATTTTTTAAAAAGTATTTGATGCACTGATAGACAAACTCATCTTAAGACTGATGACATCCCATTATCATATTTTTGACATCAATATTGGGTCTGTTCGTTAATGCATCACTGTGCTGTAAATGGAAATTTAAATGTTCTAAACTGGTTCACTGAAACAGATAACGCACAAATAAATGTCAAATATGGTGTACAAAAATTATTACTACTAAAACTGATTATCAGCGAACTTGTATTGCATTTTAAATAAAAGTTTGCACGTATGATGCAGAGCAGTGATGCATTTACGAACACACCCATTGTAATGCGAATATAACGTGAACTAATCTAATACACATGATTTCCATAGAAAAGGTTAGTCATTAGTAGAAATTACCCAGATGTTACCCTATAGGACCCCAAACTCATTTGTAAGTAACTTCAAACTGGTTTTTTTCTGATCGCCCGACTTACTATTCTAACATAGGCATGTCATAGGTAGTCAATTGACCATCTCCGCATGCGTTTTAAATTGACTACTAACTACTTATTTTTCAACCAATTTGAAGTCAATTAATATTAGTTAAATAAATATTGTATTTTATATAGGTATATTAGATTAGAAAAGGGGGAATATCTGGTCCAAAGACCGGCACTGCAACACCTAATGGATCTTTTGTACCATAGATCTATGAATTAGATTAATTCAATCTCTGTATGAAGCTCCTTATGAAAGTCACTACAGATATTGGAGAAGCCCGCTTAGGGTGCCCCTGTGGCTGAGTGGTAGCGATTTTACCCTCTCAGTCCAGAGGTCGTGGGTTCGATTCCCGCCATAGGCCCTGTGTGTTTTCCGCAGACAAGCCTATCGCTTCGCCGGTTGTGTTGTGTTAAAAAAAAATATCATCTGACCACAGAAACTCAGAATGAAAAACACGCCTTCTACTGTCACACAATACGATAGACTCACAAATAATGTGTGTCGTCGTCTCGTCATATTCCAAGTACAAGCGACACAAAGGTGAACGAACTTGGTTACTTTTCCACAGAGGATAGTTCAGTCCAAAGCAGACTCGGGCGTTTCTTGGCACAATTGTGAAGAGAATATTCACACGTATTCTTACCCTCTTTAATTTAGTCGTCGATGAGACAGCGATGAATGCACATCAGGCGGATGCTTACATATTTTTTTATATTTTTTTCAAGAATATTTGTCCAGCAAACATACGTGTTTCATTTCAAATTGATGATGATATGCGAAAATTATTTTGTTATAAATAATGCATTTGGTAACATACAATGCATTTTATGTTATCAAAGCTTAAGGAAAATAAGGAATATGTCATTAAAAGACATTATGATGCTTTTCATAGTAATATGAATAAGATTAATTGTAAGGAAAGGGAAAACTTTTTAAATAAAAATCAAAAATATTTTTAATGTGTTTCCCATCTAAAAATGATCTTCCATGCCGACAAATATCAAAGCTTATTAAGTTTGATACATCCAACCACATAATTTTATTTGGTGAATTTGCACCTTTGTGCTCCACCAAGCAACCATTCTTTTATTTATTTATTTATTTTTTAATGGAAAACATGATAAATTATTGTCCTATCTTTTTTAATTTTTTTTTATTTCACTCTTTATTTAGAAAAAGTTTTATTGGCAATTAATAATTTTACTTAATCAACGTTTTTTTTTTCAAGATAGAAAATATGTCTATTTATGTATAAATATATAATGCACCATTATCTTTCAAACGCTTGACTTTGTGTTTGGTGGGTAGCTCGCAACCTCAACACATAAAAAATTTACCACTACATTGACAGTGCCCACCAGTGGTCCAAAGTGATACTAGAAACACAACTGGGACGAACGACGAATATTTCGGTGCGAACTTTCGTCATAAAAAATAAAACACATTTGCGCATATGAAAATGAATACAACACCGCCGTAGAACGAAATTCGTCGTGTGTGACGAACTCTGAGATAGGCTTATTTCTATTTTGTTCGCCGACGAACGACGAAAAAACAATTTTCTCTCTCTCTCTATCTCTTTGCATACACAGTAACCAACTTTATATTGATAAGAGCAGAATTCGGTGAGTAAATTCGTCGTTATTGTGCTTCATACGACGAATTTACTCATACGACGAATTTAGTCAACGTGAACGAAATTCGTCGTACGTTCCAATTGTGTTCCTAGCACAACATTGTATATATTTATAAAGAAGTAATTAGTATTTTTATATTTAAAATAAAAATACATACATTTATAAAAAAATGTTTTTACTGCTCATAGAAAATATTATACATATTAAGTATTGAAATTATTTAGTTTTTTTTTCAACACAAACATTTAATATGGACTTCTTCATGACATGCTTCTTTTGTTTTTTTTTATTTTATGTTCATTTATTTTGCTTTAATTTATTTCTTATGTGTAATTCTATGAAATATGATTGGTTGATATTTATATGACATTTAAACCAATTTATAGTCACTTGCAAAATAATTAATTTATAACTAGTGTTTTTTATCAACCAATTATTTTATTTACTGCAGGTTATTATAGCAAAGAATTATAATACACAAGAACACCAACAAAACAATTTGATGTTGAAGAAAATATGCAAATTATAACAACTTTAATGTTTTACCTTCTGTTTATTAAGAAATATACAACCATACAAACAAATAAGCCAATGCAGACGACGCCATACTCAAAGAAAGACGTCTCATGGCACAATTGAGGTGAGAGCATTTACACGTATTCTTAACGTATTTCCCAGCAAAAAATTTGGTAACAATTGATCCGAACGTAATTGTTTTATGACTTTAGAAAATGGAAGGGTTAGCAAAAGTAGAGAAGAAAGGACATATCGTGTAAATGGTTACATATTCACCATTTATAGGATGTATCGTCTTGATTTTTAGTCAATTCAATTGGGACTCAGTTTAGCATGTCAACCATGACCACAACCTATCAAATAGTATAGAAATAATTTTAATTGTTCCCTTCAATGAGACTCTAAAACCAGTGCCGTAACTATACTTAGATATTGACGTAAGCTTAACTTAACTTTATACTTTAAAGATATGAGTGTCCCTGTGGTCAAGGGGGTAGTGTACAATCCTTTCGTGCCAGAGGTTGTCAGTGCAAGTTACAAGAAAATCTCTGATTAAAAATAAAATATAATTGTATTTGTAACAATAAAAAAATTTACAAGTTTTCATTGTTATAGTTAAATGTCAAAATGACACTTATATATAATTTATATTATTCTGCAACGATTATAACCCTATAAGATAGTTCAGTGACAAGTCACAAGGTGCATACAAAGTATAAATTAACCCCATTTTGGGCCAACCCCAAGTAAAAGCTATTGGTGTGCTTCATAGGAAGTCATAGAACTCGGATTGGAAAGAGAAAACATTTGAAATAAAAATGAAAACATTTGTTTTGAAAAAAAAAAAATAATGATTTGTATCAGTGAACCAACCATAACAAAGTAAAGCATTAAAGTCTTTTTTTCAATTGACTGTTTTCTCAGAAAATATTTTATTTTTAATTAATATTGCAACTGAATAAATTATTGTTCTCAAGGTACTAAAATAGGGGAAAATTTTTACATATCATTTGTGTATAAATAAAGAATACAGCATAATAAATCAAATGGTTGGTTTTGTGTTTGCCGGGTAACGCGCAAGCTCAATATAATTGCAGCGCCCACCACTGTTCTACAAAATCAAACATTTTGTTTCATTTATTTTCGTAGTCTGCTTTTAAGTGCGAAGAAATTAAAACAAAAATAAATATAACTATAACTGTAATAGTGACGATTAGTTTTTTACGAAAATCACCTCCTAGCTCCTGTATCGCGCCATAAAGAGCATAGCTCTAAAAGTGTAAATACTAAAAAATTGGCAAAAACCGAAATATTCACGAAAAAGAAACAAACCTCGTGTGCGAATCAAAGTCGCATTTTAACCCAATAACCGCCATTGTCCCATTTTTAGGACGTATTTTAAAAAGTGTTTATCTCAATAACTGCATCGTATATTTTTAAAATCTTTTCTTAAAATAAGAAGAAAATATATTATCCTCTTTAGTAATGTTTAAAGTTTTAATCAGGTAGTTGTAAATGGTTGTCAACTTCACGTTGAAGCTGACAACTTCAACCGTTTACTAGTTTTAGCATCTATGAATTACGGCGGGTAATGGGTTAATGAATATATTCAAATAATGGATTTGGTTCTCACACTTAGCTAAACTTTTGCGCTCAACGTTTTATCTACACAGAAAAAAATAAATAAAGAAAACCATTTATTAACGAACTAAAAATCCCATTTTATTATTTTCCTTATTCAGTAGAATAATTTTTATTAAAAATACATTGAAATTGATTATTGAGGGGCTTAGCTGGATCCTATGGGCATTTCACTGTTGCTAATGCAGATAATCAGGGAACCTTTACCCAAAAATTTCTTAGATGCGTTGGTAATCGCATCTCTTAAGCAGGGCTGCACTGATTTCACTAGTTTTTTAATGATTATCATAACTCAACTTAGTTTTTTGCGGAAAGAACAATGCTCACTCCCACTTGTACGCCTACTTGTTTAGATAATATAAAATCGGGAAACGTCTGCACTGATTTGTATAATTTTTTTTTGTAAGTAATTTAAAGCAAAAGTATTAAGTACTGGATATGTGGGCGTGGCACCTTCCATTTAAGGCCAAAAATTTATGTTGATAAACTTAGCTTTTGTAGGAGTTACCCCAATGATCTTATAGGTGGTTAGAAATATGAAATGTTGGAATAAAGCGGAATAAGTGGGCGTGCAACTCCATGATTGAAACTTCAAGGATTTCAGATTTTTCTTGGTGGTTTCTGATTTTGATTTGTTTACGTATCGAATTTAAGCTCTCTGGCTTTAAATGTTATGGATGTTACCTCCCTCCCCCGTACATCACTTTTTTAAGCTCAAGATTAGGTTGTGAGCGGCGCTTGCTTATCATCGTCCACTTTTTAAAATTATAGTTTCAAGCCTTACATATTTGGATACAAGTTTCAATAAAATGGCTTCAGTTAAAATCTGTATATTTAGTTTTCAATTCAGTGCAATATTAGCGTGGCCCCACCACTATTGGTTAAAATTTTTGGTTTTTAGATTTGACCTACTTGCGTATCAACTTTCAGCTCTTTAGCGCATGTTTAATTTTTTTATTTTTATGGGCGTATTCCCGAACACTTTTGTAAAACAAAAAATTGTTTGGCCGGTGCTTATCATTTGTGTCAAGTTTCGTTGGAAACGAAATATGTATATATAAATATATAAATCGCTTGGGTTAATCGCCTGAGACTTGTTTTTTTAATTCTGAGCTCTATGGGCGTAGCCCAGCCTCCCCCCTCGGCTATAATTTCTGGATTTTGAGATTTTTCTAGCTAGTTGCTAACCTAGACCTACTTGTTTATCAAATTTCAGCATTTAATTTTGCATTCTTATGCCCACTTTTCCAAACTCAAGATTTTTTTTCTGCCATTTATTATTCGTGTCAAGTTTCGTTGCAAACGGATAATAATACCTATATAAATAGTGTATCTAAATATGCTGAGCCGTAGTACATGAAAGTTAGGTTTAAATTGTATGGGCGTGTCAACGCCCACTTTTTTAATAAAAACTGTACAGCCTTGCATTAGCGCAGTATATATGCCAATTTAAAAAAAAAGCTTCAATTAAGCGCCTAAAAGCTTGCGTTTTGAATTCTGACCTTTATGGGCGTAGCCCCGCCCTCCTGGATAAAATTTCCAAGTTTCCAGATTTTTTTTTAGTTGAGTTCTAATCTAGACCTTGTTTAGTATCGAATTTCAGCTTATTATCACAAATATTAATTTTTATGGGCGTAGCCTCGCCCCGGTTAACATTTTTAGATTTTTCTAGTTCATGATGAATGGCTTCCTGTAAATATAAACACTGCGTGCATGGGCCGGAACTTGGCTTGGCGCACTACCTTGCGCCTGGGTATAAGTTTCAACTACAAATTTGAAGTTCTGCTGGCGATAGAAAATAATCGGGATCGGACAATATTGGAAACTAATGCAGTGATAATTTTGAAACACTTCCTTACTATTGATGCGAATAGTGTAAATTGTATTCTACAAAATAGTGAAGGTTGGACCGCCAGTGGGACACACCTAATATAAAAAAAGAAGAGAGATGTCTTATGACACCTGGTTATAGCTATGCTGCTTAGCTACATAAAACAAACTTAATATTTTAAATAGCAATGCAATAAAATTATATTATATGAGTATGTCAAATTCGCAGCAAATATTTCAAAACGTTTTTTTCTAGCGGCGTACGATTAAATTAATGTATTGTTTGTGGCCGGCGGCGGCTGTTAGCCCATCGGCTGTAATATCTGATTTGAGCTCATGAGCAAAAACAATACAAAAACAAGTTTAACATTTTTTAACCCACTAATAACCTAAATTATTATTTTACTTATTTAGTAAAATATTTTTTCTATTAAAAATATATTGAAATTGATTATTGAGGGATTTAGCTGGATCCTATGTGCATTTCACTAATTGAACAATCCTTCTCATTGCTCTTGTTTTGTTTTTGTTTCACTCACTTCAAAGAACGAAACAGAACAAAATCAAACAATATGTTTCGTTTATTTTCGTACCCTGATTGTAAGTGCAAAGAAAACAAAACACAAATAAATTTATAACTGTAAGGGTGTCGATTAAAATAAATAGCATACTCATACACTCCTTTACAAGTACTTTTGATATTTATCATTGGTAAGAGCTTGAAAGAAACTATTAAGTAAATTTAGTGCGTTATACATATAATTCAAACTAAGGATTATCAGATATTACAACATTGCTTGTATAAGTTTCCTTTAATGTACGATAGAAACTTCAAGATTTTCATCATCAATATCTTACACATACAGGCTGTAAGCCGCAGTATGGCGCTGCAATTTTGAGGAAATTTTATTGCTGTTTTCCTTGTGCTTCTCACTCCTCATTACTTTTGATCAAGGTTGGAAACCGAAAAAAATAACGGTATCGGTATTGATACCGGTACAATTATTTTTTAAATTTCGGTATCGGTAGCGGTATCGGTATTTTTTTTATTTCGGTATCGGTATTACCGGTACATACCGTTATCGAGTTTATAATACCGGTATACCGATATTACTGATAAATTTATTATTTCAGGCAGTGGACATTACAAAAAATCTTTTTTTATTAAATTACTTCAAAAAGGGAATATTTTTACATTAACATACATATGTACTCGTATAAAAGCATATTAACTTATTTGTTTCTATATACATATGTATGTTTTTATACTATTATTAAAAAATTATTTATTAAAAAAGTGAAACAAGGAGACTGCAGTTTATATATGTATATAAAGTATACATTTTGGTTAATTAAACCAAATAGTAAAAATAAAAGTTTTGTCTATACTGATATATTACACTGTGTGACAAATTTTGATGAAATCGAAATACCTGGGACGTGTTATTATTTTTCTGCTAGGTATTGTCGAGTATAACAATACAAATTGTATTTGAAATTTTCCAGACACCTCCAAAACCTTGAGTTAAGGGTAAAAACCGGTTTTTCGTACCCGTAGACACTTATCAACCTCCAACTAAGTTAAATATCAACCGATTTTAAATTTATAAAAGGATACAGAAAGAAGAGACTAAGATTTTTTGAACCATATAGATATATCTTGTTTCAGTAAATTTCAAATATGTCTTTTTTTAACCAAATATGATTTTTTCGGGTTTTTTCGACACTTTTCTACTTTGGACACGTTCTTAGGCAATATTTTTGTACTGGATCTATATTGTTTATAACTTTGTATATAAAACATAATTGAATAAGAGTAATTCACAGTACTGTTTTAAATATTTTGTTAGAAGACTTTTTTTTAAAAACTACCTGTATGATGTATTTCGCGTTTTATTTATACGCTTTCGGGGTAAATAAACTTCCAGGATGATGAAAGTACAATTTAATAGATGTATATAAACACAGAGTACAAAATTGGTACAACAGTGGTCGCCAACATTTTTTCCTTCATTTTAAAAGTACTTTTGTTCACCTCAAGAGAGGAATCTTTAACTTCAAATATAAAAGTTTAGAAGTTTTTTCTCTACCAACCTTATATATTACGGTGAAGTGTGTAAACAAGACCAAGACCAAAGAAAGAAAGTCAATTGAAATATATCTTTGCAATTTTTTCACATATTACGGCTTACAGCTCAACTAATTTGGATTGAAACTGAAACAACTTAACTTTTAAACAACTGTTTTTTTTTGGTATACTTAATATCAACTAATTTTAGTTGGCTTCGAAACAATGCACGAAAAACAAAGGTTCTTATCTATGCTATATGTTTTGAAACCATAGTATCCATTACAAAACATTTTAAATATTTTTAGTTTTGGCCTTGCTATTTTTTCTTGAGATTCTATGTTTTATGAACATGGCAATAATATTGGTTGACAAATGGGATTGGTTGGCGTCTGGAATAGTAAAGCAAATCGAACACAATGGTCGAAATAAAAACCAAAATACAACTGATAAAAAGCAGTTGTCTCATGGTGAAAAAAGTTGTAATACATGATAAAAATTTGGCAACTAAAACTCAACTATCATTTATTTTTTGGCCGGAATCGGTATACCGGTACGTACCGGTATAGACGTAAACGGTAGTCTGGATACCGGTATTTTCTAACCGAAATGGATTTCGGTATCGGTAACCTTGCTTTTGATACATCAATCCGATTTTGCTTAACCTTTAAAAATTAAAAAAATCTTCATTTTCGTTAAAGCAGTGATATTTTTGTTTCAATACCATCGTGGCAAAGTACAATAAATTATGTAGTACACACAACACAATAACTTTGATGTTTATGCAAAATTTTTTGCCTTATTTTCAAAAGCACTGAAAGGATACTGTATAGCCTTGCTGCTGGTGCTGGTGCTCCTGCTTAAAAGTCATGGAATTTTTCTTTCCAAGTGTTTGTTTTAATACTACTTACCGCTGTCGATTTTGCTTAAAAATGCAACAGAGTAGGCAAAATAAAAAATAAAAAAAAAATAAAAAAAATTATAAAGAAATAACAGCAAAAATCCTCAATGCACTTAATAGTGTGAAGTCAACAAAGTGTAAAGCGAAAGCGGAAAGAGAAAAAGAAAATGTTTTTGAAACATCTTAATAAATTGCTATGGGACTTTGAGAGCCAACAAGTGAGCAGCACTAAGTTGTTAGATGTTTTCTCTTCCCCTCCCCCCACACCGCTAATATCATATTTAACATACGTGAGACTTTTTTTTAAAATATTATTATTTAATGAAATTCTAGAAACAAAATTCTATGGGTGTATAAATATTATAAAAGTTTAAATTTTACAGCAAGTTTTTGCTTATTTTTGCTTTGTTTAAATCAAAAGAGGTCATTGAACCACAGCAAGTCTTGAGTGAAATATGTATTGTTTTTTTTTGTTGTTGGAAAATTATGACAATAATAAAGAAATTTGCTATATAATTCTACTGCGAATATTCTTGTTAAAGTATACTTAATGACAATTTTTGTTATAGAAAAAATAGCACCTTGAAAAAATTCAATTAAATGTAATAATGCGGATCCGGAAAAAGTTCAACTTCGCATCCTTTCTAATAATTATACCCTTTACCAAAAAAAAAATGGTAATAGGTTTGTAATTTTTATTATATCAATAAGCGACCCATAAAATATATATATTGTGGATCCTTATGCATATGGAAGACGAATAAGCGATGTCCGTCTGTCTGTAGGTTTTCCGAAGCTCCCAGAAAAGCTAGAGACTTCATTCTTAGACTGGTGTGTTAGAAATTTTCCTAAATAGATTGGTATTGAAATTCATCAAATTGGAGCAGACGATTGCAGAGCTGGAAAACTTAAACTTTATTTTGCCATATAAAAGTAACTACCGAAAACAAATTTTTATTTTTTTTTTATTAAAGAAAATTTTTTTACACTTCAGTACGACTAAGATTGGTATTTTAAATTAAAAAAAAAATTAAAAAGACGTTTCCAGGGTTGGAAAATTGTAATTTTCTTTGTTATATAAAAGTAACTTATCAAAACTAATTTTTCCTTTTTTTATATAAATTAAACATTATATTATTAAAATTATATTCTTAAAAAGAAGATATTACTGTAAGAGATCAAAAAAATAAAAAAGGATGATTCCAGGGTTGGAAAACTTACACTTTTTGTGTTATGTAAAATTAAATAGGTCTAAAGTTTTTTTATTTTCCTTTATATTTTCCTTTATATTTTATGGTTCTGAAAGAAAAGTTAGGCGTATGAAATTAGAAAAATGAAAACCACAGCTCCAGAGATGGAAATTTTGAACCTTTTTTAATATTAAAGGAATTAAATGAAACTAAGTTTTTTCTTATTTCGTTTTTGGTTTGTTCACTTAACATATTTTCTGTATTTTTTAAAGAACTAGATTGGTATCAATCATCAGTTGTAAAACTTACACTTTTTGTGTTATGTAAAATTAAATAGGTCTAAATAATTATTTTTTCCTTTATACATTTAATATTTATCATGCTTCCGAAAGAAAAAATTGGCGTATAAAATTATAAAAATTAAAATCAGGGCTCCAGAGATGGCAACTTTGAAGTGTTTTTGATAATGGAGCAACTAAATAAAACTAAGTTTTTTCTTTTTTCCTCTTTGCTTTGTTCACTTAACATATTTTATGTATTTTTAAAGAACTAGATTGGTATAAGGAATTAGAAAAATCCTAAATTATGATTTCATGGTTGGAAAACTTACACTTTTTGTGTTATGTAAAATTAAATAGGTCTAAAATTTTTTTTATTTTCCTTTATAAATTTAATATATTTTATGCTTCTGAAAGAAAAGTTTGGCGTATAAATATTAAATATTAAAATATAAAATTAACTTTTTTTATTTCCTTGTTCACTTAACACACTTTATTAATTTTTTAAATCAGAAAAATCTAAAAGATTGATTCCATGGTTCGTAAATTTATTGTTTTTTTTTTACAAAAGTAACTAGGTCAAGTTAGTGTTTTCTTTTTGTGTACAAGTTTTATATACTTTATGACTTAGAATGAAATAGTTTGGCTTAGAAATTAGGAAAATAAAAGACAAAGCTCCAGAGGTGGACAACTTAAATTTTTTCTGGTATATAAGACTAATTATTTCTTTGGTAATTAAATATATTCTATAAGAATATATAAGAAACTCAGAAATATGGTTCCAGGGTTGGATATTGAAAAAAGTTTCGGTAAAAAAAATAACCAGAAATATTTTTTTTTCAGCTAAACAGATTTCATGTTTTAGGAAAATCATTACTCAAGATTTTTTATACATGTTTAACTTTTTTATGGATATATAATCTAATTAAAGTATAAAAGAGGGTTTGTGCTTATTGTGCTCTCAGCATAATTATTTATTAATTTTTAGCAAATGGAGATGAAACTAAAATTTATCGCTAAAGATAAATTATATCACATGTTCCGTTTCATTTTCCTGATACCTTTCCTTTTTGCTGAGCAAATTTCAAAAAAATCCTGTAGGAATAAAACGTTTACACAATACCACGATGTATACCATTTGCAATGGGAACTTTAAATCAAGACACTAAGCAGTTTTGCAACATCAATGATTATTAAATACGGGAAAATATAAAACAAGTTAGTTTACTTGATATGGAGGTGCAATACCAAGAGTTATTAAATAGCAGAACGGTTTTTGAACATCTCGAGAGCAGGTAAGCAAGCCCCAATATTTTGGTAATGTATTGACGTGACGTCGATGTTGACTGAAATAAGAGTGAATGTAAAATATATCTTAACCACAGAGTGTAGAGTAAAATATTCAACTATTGCTAATATCGAAAATAAAATAATTGAATTAAATTCTTTAATCGAAAAATACTGAAAGGTCACTTACTATTAATTGCTTTAGAGAAAAAAATTATAAATTTTTTCACAAAACAAATATGTATGTATGTGTCTGTATACTATATATGTATGTATATGTACGTAAGTTGGTAAAGGGTATATAAGATTCGGCACAGCCGAATATAGCACTCTTACTTGTTTTAATTAAATACATTAAACACGCGAATTTCTATGCAAAATTAGAAAAAAAATCTAAAGTTCAACTTCAAACTTTAATTTCTCCAAAAACATTTCAACTAATTCTATTGAAGTTAAATGTTAATAAAAGTTTAAGGTGTTATCTATCCATTAATAAAAATTAAAAAATTACAAAAAGTAAAAACAAAATCAGAAGTGACAGAGTTTTGTCCGATAAAAAATGATTTTTAACCACTGTGCGACGAGGGTGTCTTTGATCTATAATGATTTTTCATCATCCGGCGTCAAATTTGGTTTATAAATATGTATACCGGTTTCGGTATATGTGCTTTAATTTAATAGTCTAGTGAACACTGAAGATTTATGCTATTATGTTTTCTTTTTCAATACTAAAAGATTATATAGATCAGTGATCGGCAATGAATAATTTTTTCGCTATGCATACGGGCTCATGAAATTTTAAATATAAGCTAGTAGACATCATTTAAACTCAACTACTCTGATTTACCCATACTCACGATGACATTGATTTATAACTATACATTGAAATAATTATGACTGCGACATCGATATCATAGTCATACCACACTCACACTCATAAATCACCTCAGTTCGATTTATAATTTCGGAAAAATACGAGTACTTATACTACTTACATTGATTCAGCTCACACAACTCATGCATGTATGTTTATTTAAAAGTTTAGTCATTGAGCAGTTTGCAAGTAGTATTTCAATTCCTGCAAAAAACAAAAAAAGCAACAGAGAACATAAGAATGAGAACTTTAAGTTCGCATTGTGAATCATAATTATTTTGCATCGTCCATAGGCATTGAGTCAAGGAGAGTCGAAATCAACAATCTCATAAATGTTGCTAAGTATGAGTTCGATGCGCTCTTCAAATTTTCGAGTGAATATGATTCATATACAACATAGCAATAAGTATGAGTGGCCATTATTACAAGAAATTATAAGTAATGATACAACTTTATCCACTTTTTCACTACTCATTGCTGTTCTCTGATACAAATCGTAGCTTTAGTTTTCTTGTCCAAAGCAGAGGCTAATATAAATTAGCCTGAAAATCTAAGATAAATACATGTGTGTGTGTGTTCAAAAATGTATGTATGATTATATATATTAACAGGCTTGTAGTAAACATAGCTTTGCATAATATTACAATTTCAAACCAATAAACTTTCAACACTCTCGCATGCCTACTCCTATAAATAATTGTGGCAACAGAAAATCCTAGAAAAAAAAAAAGATTGTGTATATGAGTGAATTATTTATGAGGCTCTAACATGCAGCAAAAACATACTAAAATTCTACACCCAACACATAAGCGCATAAATTTTACATGTTTTACTCAGTTTTATTTAGTTTGTTTTATGCCAGTTGAGGCAACTAAACTCAATAACAAAAAAAAAAAAATGGCTAAAAATAAATCCGAATAAAAAGCAAATTTTGCTTAACTTTGGCACTGATGCAACAGAAATGCTGTTAAGCAACATTCCAAAAAAAAAGTGCAAACATTAGAATCATACAAAATATGTAATTTGAATAATATCTAACGAAGTATATTTGGTTGCTAAAACTAACAGCTGTAATGCATGTTAATGCAATTTTCCAATGTATTGAGTTAGTGCGCGTGTAAATGAGCCGACCATCATCAATGCGGTTGACATTAAATGGCAGTGGGACAATCCTAAATATAGTTTTGACAGTTCGTAATAGTTTTTATTAGTTACATACATAATAAGCCAAAAATTGGTTGACACAAAAAGTGTGTGTTTTTAATTTCATATATTTTCATATTTTATGCTAAGCTAAATTTTTAGCAAAATGTCTGGGCTGTTGTTTTTTCATATATGAAAATTTTTGAAAATTTTATATATTTTTTTTTGTAGGCACACGCAATAGTAGTCACTGCCTTCATTTCCACTATCATAAAACGTTTGTTATCATAAATTTCAGCTTTTATTTATTGTTTTGTGGCACGTCAGTGATAATTAAAAATAAATCAATTTCCACGAAAATAAATTTGGCGAAAACAAAAAGCTAAACGCTTATCAAAACATTGACGTCAAGTGAAATATAATTACATTTAAACTCATACACGTGTAAGCATTATTTATATACGTATATATGTATGTATATAATCGTATTCTCACAAGCATCCCTGTAGTAAATAAAATAATGGGTAGACAAAAAACACTAGCTATAAATTAATTATTTTCCAAGTGACTACAAATTGGTTTAAATCTCATGCAGATATCAACCAAATATATTGCATACATGCACATGTAAAAAATAAATAAAAGCAAAATAAGTAACTAAAAAGAAAATAGAAAAGCAAAAGAAGCATGCTATGAAGTTAGATGTTAAATGTTTGTGTTGAAAAAAAAACTAAATAATTTCAATACTAACATGTATGATATGATATTTTCTTGTTTTAAATATAAAGATACTAATTATATATATAAATATGTACACATTATATATATAGTATATATGCATATTTACATATATACATATATATATATATATTGGCTTCAAAGTGGTTGAAAAATAAGTAGTTAGTAGTCAATTTAAAAGTCATGCAGTGATTAACAATTGACTACCTCCTAGGACATGCCTATGTTAAAATAGTGAGTCGTTGATAAGGAAAAAAGTTACTTAATCAACTAGATGTGGTTATTAAAAAACCAGTTTGAAGTTACTTATAAATGGGTTTTAGTTCCTATAGGGATTCAACACACATCAGTAGATAATGAGTGTCATTATTAGAGTAATTTTTCGTACAGTGAAAAAGAAAATCTGGTAGTTTAGTAAAATCAATTTCAGCAGTCAAGCTTGTAATGTAGTTAATGTAAATTAATGTAAATTGATCCTGAAGGTCGTATTCTTAAAATTCTCGTATGATATTGATAAAATGTCAGCAGAGATATGAAGTACGTAGAGGATTTTTATTTATGTTATATTTAGAGAAATGGGCGAGGCCACGCCCCTTAAATATAATATGCCTCGGCTCAACCAATTTCCACTAAACTTTGCTCTTCAGGCGTTACAATCTGGGATTTTAAGAACATAGAGGGCCACGCCCTTTAAATTTTATATTGTTGTTTGTAAACTTCTGCCTAAAGGCCGCGATTTACTATCCTACACAAGCGCGTGATCTGCCAAATATGACATGTGTGCTAAAAAAAAGTGTGGTAGTGTGGACTAAAAATGCAACAGTGCGACAGTCTTTTTCTTGGCAAGTCGTGCGATTTTGGAAATATATATGAACAATTTCGTAAAATGTTAGATTCCAGGCGTTTAGAGTTCTTTTTGTTGTCAGACAGCTGAGAATGATGTTTTTGCATCATTTTTGTATGATAGTGTGAGCACCTTATATACCATTTTGAAGCGATTTTTAAAGGAAGGTCAAACTTCTACAAGATTTTCTTGTGAATGAATCATTCGATCGTGTAGGATCGTGTGAATCAGGGCCTTAAGCGATGATGACGAAACTTTGAATACAATTGTTTTTTTTTTTTTTTGTACAGAGCAGTAACACCCTTTCGAGTTATACTCATATACCAATCAACAGACATACATACATATCGTTTTCTTAGTATAGAAAGGCCCTAACCCAATATTAAAGCTATGCTGTTTATGTCACGACACAGTAGCTAGGATGTGATTTTACAGTTATAAACTTCTTTTTATACCTTAAGCCATTGTACCAAACCAAAAGAAACAAATTGTTTTATTTTGCTTTGTTTCGTTATTTGAAGTGAGTGAAACAAAAACAAAAACAATGAAAAGGATTGCTCAATTTAATTTTGTATTTATTTTTTCACATGAGTACAAGTCAGAGAACATAGGCAATCGACTGTAAACCAGAGGGCAAATCACGGCAGTCGATACGATTCGTAATTTAAAAATATATCCATATAAACTCTATTGAAATATTTTTAAATTACGAGTCATATCGAATGCCGTGATTTGTTCCCAGCTAACTGCCGCCACCGGCTATAAACAAAACATTATTTAATCGTACGCCCCTAGAAAAGAAAATAATGGGAAATAAATGAAAACGTTTTGAAATATATGCTGCAAATTTGGCATCATCATCTAATATAATTTTATTGCATTGTTATTTAATACATTAAGTTTGTTTTGTATAGCTAAGCAGCATAGCTATAACCGGGTGTCCTAAGATACTTATTTTCTTTTTGTTTTTAATCGAGTTTTTGTTTATTTCAATAGAAGAATATCTAATGTATCAAAAATGCAAAAAGCTCGATTTAAAAAAAATGAATTAGGGCCTTTCTATATTAAAATGACGAATATAGGTAAATAAGCTACATTCTATAGAAAATAGGTAATGAAGAGAGTACATCTGGTGAAATATTATATTATTCAGCTTATCTCGATTTACAAATATTACAGTGTGCGTTTAGTTAAATTTTATAGCCACTTTGCAGCGCCTCTAGTGTTAAATACGCCCATTACTTTTAAACTATTTTATTTTACTTAGCTGGAAATTCATTGCTACAAATAGCAACAAAGTAGGATGACAATGTGACCTTAGTTCACATTAGAAAAATCAATGATCTTGATAAACCTGAGCCTGGCCAGACATAGAAATCGGGCTCTCGAAGACCGCTATTTACTTTCTAGCCAAGGTACTAATTTTTTCAGTGCCTACCACACTTGCGGTGTTTCAAAAGCTTACAATCCTTTTTGAGCAGTGATGATTCTGAATCAGTGAATAAAAATTACAATTACCATGCTTGCAGTTTATGGAAATTGCTTGTAGAAATTTAACTAACCAAATAACTTCGGGTTAGCATAACCAATAGAACTTTGTTATTTTATCATTACTGCAATCTATATACAGAGAAACAATTTTATTCTAAAAAAAACTGAATTTATCATAAATAAATTTCTTGCAAAAACCAATTGTTTTTAGTTAAAATAAACAAAACAAATTGTAACTGCCTTGCGCCAAAAAAATATTACGTTGCAATGAAAACTTGTATTTTGTAGACAAATAGTCAGTTGCTATTTAAATGTATCATTTCCTTGGTTAATTTGACTGATATGTGAAGTAAAAAAACTGAATCGTAAATAATTTATTTAATGTTGAAGTTTTTTTTACAAAATAAGAAACCCGAAGCTGCTTTTTTTGGTTTTATTGTAAAACTAGGCTATTATACTACTGGCCTACTGGCCAAGAGGGCCTTCTAAAAAAGAAAATTTATCTAAACAATGTCATTGGTTTTTCGATTGATTATTTCTTCTTCTACTGCCCATGACATTTTTTGTTGTACTTGAGTTGATAATTAAAAATATATTGTAACTAACTCTTAACTGCGGCTTAGCTTGAATTGATTTGCTTAAAAAATACATTAGAACCGGGTTTGAAACTGAAAAGTGCCCTCACCAGCCCAAAAAACCGGTTCCGAAACGGATAAAAAATTCCGATATTTGACGATGGTAATGTAGCTTTCCATTGGTGAAAGAATTGAATTGAAAATCGTCTTTGGCGTGAAAGCGTAGCAAACAATCAAATAAAGAAGCAAAAAAACTCACTTTTACATTTGTAATACGTGAGCGTCTCTATGAAAAAATATTATTTATTTTTGTACTCTGCTTTTATGTACAAAGAAATTAAAACAAAAATAAATTTATAACTGTAATAGAGTGGATTATTTTTGTTACGAAACTCACGTCCTCACTCCTATATCGCGCAATAAACAGCATAGCTATAAAAACAAAACCTTAAAATTATACGTTAACCTAACTGATTTCTAGTTTAAGCTTTCTATACAAACTAAACTTTAAAGTAATACTAGTTTGTTCACCTAACTGATTTGTAGTGTAAGCTTT